>JAULAV010008898.1:0-106395 GCA_030789695.1 Scilla litardierei
CAACTTCAAATAGAATATAAGAGACGACAAAATTAGGCCAAAAAATCATATCAATTAATAAAAAAGATCGCCATCTTCAACAAGAAAATAAGAGAAGACAAATTTAGGCTAGAAAAATCATATCAATTTAAAAAAAGATCTATATCTTCCTGAAAATGTAGAAAATAGCACTAAGCTCAGAAAATGATATATAAAAATCTTTTTAATTGAAGATGGCAATATCCCTGTTATAACAGACATTTTTATAGATGAAGAAGGTGATTTCCCAGTTTCGAATTTTGTCTTCTCTTATATTTTAGTTGGAGATGGCGATTTTTCGGTTCCAACGAACTTTTTTTTGGCCTAAATTTGTCTTCTCTGATATCATTTAATAAAACGATCTATATATTCTAAAAAATGTGAAAAATAGCCTAGAGCACAGAAAAATCCGCAAAAATATTTGTTGGAACCGGGAAAATGGCCATCTTTACTTAAAAATATTAGAAGACAAATTTAACCTATAAAAATCATATCGTTTAATAAAAAGATCCATTGCTTCCTTAAAATAAAGAAAATAGCAAGAGCTTAAAAAATCTGAAAAATGTCTGTTAGAACTGGGGAAACCCGTCATCTTAAAGTGAAAAATAAGAGAAGACAAGTGTACGCTATAAAAATCATATCATTTAATAAAAAGATCCATGTCTATAATAAAATGTAGAAAATAGCCTCCAGTTCAGAAAAATCTGCAAATATTTCTGTTGGAACCGAGAGATCCCATCATCAAATGAAAAATAACAGAAGACAAAATTAGGCTTGAAAAATCATATTAATTAATTAAAAGATCCATATCTTACAGAAAAATGTAGATAATAGTCCCAAGCTCAGAATTAGGCTACAAAATAAGAGATAATTTTATCGACCAATATGTCCGTTGGAACCGGGATATCGACATCTTCAACTGAAAAATAAGAGACGATAAAATTAGGCTACAAAAATTATAAAATGTAATAAAAAGATCCATATCTTCCAGAAAATGTAGAAAATAATACCGAGCTCAGAAATATCCGCAAAAATGTGCGTTGGAACTGGGAGATCGCAATCTTCAACTAAAACAATAAGAGAAGACAAAATTAGGCCAAAATATCTTATCATTTAATAAAACTATCCATATCTTCCGATCCATATCTTCCAAAAAATGTGAAAAATAGGTTGGAGCTTAGAAAATTCCACAAAAAATGTCTGTTGGAACCGGGTGATCGCCATCTTCAACTGGAATATAACAGAAGACAAAATTAGGCTTAAAATTATATCATTGTTATGAATCAGCTTACTGGGGGAGGAACCCCCAGCCCTTTATTTATAGGCAGGATAGGAGAATAGGGAAGATAAGATACATAGGTATGGACGTATCTCTGAAATACCTGCAATCCTAACCGACTCTAGTATTTTCCATTCACAACACTCCCCCTTATCCCAGCCATAGGTGTGGACTCTGCTCATGAATACTTCAGGATTCTGAGTGTAATAGGAGTCTCACATTGGGTCGATACTTCAGGATCATGAGTTGGTAAGGTTTGCCTCGTTAAAAACTTTAGCTATGGAAAACCCTGTGGAAGAAACCATAGTTAAGGAAAAATAGTACAAATGCTCTTTAACTCCTCCTGATTTGTACAAGTGACTCTGCTCATGAATACTTCTGGATTCTAAGCATCACAGAGGGGTGGATACTTTAGGATCCAGAGTTGATGTGATTTGCCCTCGTTAAAACCTTTGGCTATGGAAAGCCCAAAAAACCCATATTTAAGGGAAAAGAGTACAAATTTCCTCAACCTCTCCTGATCTGTAAAAGCTCTTAGGCTTTTAGATCTCTTAGGCTTATCTCATCACCCTCTATTTACAACATTCCGAAAATATACATTGATTACAAAGTTATCACAATTAAGCAGCTGCTGAATCCAGAAATTCTGGAGAGGTGTGCTAAGTATCGTCGCCTCTGATGTGGTCTCCAAACTATGTGGTCAGCTCCACAATACCAGCCTCTATCCCAATCGTCACTGGGATGTGATGTACCAGCATGCGTCCTTAAATACAACATTGGTGTGGTGAGGATCTTAGAATGATAGGATGATGTTGTCTTCATAAATTGCTTTGTAGATCTACAGTAGATGGCCATCCACTATGGGTACTCGTTCTGTGATTTCTCAGTATAGGGACCAGACATGTAACCTACATTTGCATAAACATTGGAGGATGATTCTTCATATTGTAAGTCCAAATCTTTCGACCCTTGGAGGAAGTGCAGAAGGCTTAACTTCGATATAATGGCCCTTTTAAGGTGCCAACTATCTCTGGCTAATGAGTTTACTGCAACTGCTATATCGGGACGCGTGTAGTTAGCCAGGAGTGCCCTTATTGCACTTAGATACGGGACTTTAGGACCAGTTATATCCTCCCCCTCTTCCAACGATCGGAAGGGTTCTTTTTGTAAATCCATTAAGTATACTACCATATGTGTACTTTGGATGACAATGGTCCTTTTAATTCATCCAACACACTTCTGGGCGTATGTAATAGGATTCTATGAGCCATGACTTTATATTTGCCTAGGTCTTTTTATTTCATGTTTAAAAGTCAGGCTTGAACATATGTTTTGGTTTCTCTTCATGAGATCCGATGAGATTTTAGTTGTTTACAACTATGATCTCAAATCCTGCTCTTTGCTCCGATGCAAAAGACAACCCTCAGTAGGAATCATTGCTTTGTCAAGCGATTCTCTTGGTTGTACATTATTCTTATTGTTTTTCTTCATTAGAATAGATGTCCCGAAGTCTATTCAGGCATTTAAGGAAATGTGGAAATTATCTTTACCAAGATATCCACGAAGGTATGTCGTCACAACATCCATTAACAGCATATCCAAAATTTCTTTACCAAATCGTAAGGTATTCGCTTTTGATAACTTAGGGAGACTGATGCATCACTTATGAGTCATGCTCAATTTAATTTGTTTGATTCCTAGTTTCAGCGAAATTTTCCCTTGGGCTATATGTTGTACATTATAGCATACGATTTTGTATTTATTTTTCTTATGTGTGCAATACTTTATTTTATCCACAGGTTTGACACCTTTCGGTGTCTGGACTTCGGGGTTCGAACATTTCACGTTTCATAAGTGAGTCTAGCTCATCTTTTATTGCCTCGTTCCACATTTGGGCCAATCTCTACGTTTGCATTTAAGCAACGGAGTATGTAACGATATTTTATAAACATCATCGCTTTTGCGATGATATGGCAATATGATATGTGAATACATTGTCGACAATTATGTTCTTTCTATCCAACACCTCCCCAGTACGTACAACATTTACTTTCAATTTCAGTTTTTCCCTGCAGTTCCTCTGTAGTGGATTCCGGGAAGGGTGAGGGTGTGGACATGAGCTCATTGTCCTATGGTAGTATTGTCTTTAAGGTCTCTAGGAGTTTTTGTCCTTGGAACCTGGTGGTCTGCCTCTTTTCTGTTGAGGATCAGCCACTTCTGCTGCTGGTAGATTGCATTCATTCTCGGGGATGTCAATCTTAGCTAGAGTTTTTGCAGCAGGGATGTGTGATCTGACAATCTTCTGGTTGTCTGTAAATGATTCAGGTAATTGGTGAACAATGTTCTGTATGTGGAGGATCTTCAGGATCTCATCTTGACATTGTATTGTTACCGGATCATAGTGGGTCGAGACTTTTGTATCACACGTTATAATTTGATTTGTGCCAGATTTCTAGTATCTGGGTCCATTATGGGGAAACTCGTCTCATTAAAATCACCGTCTTCAAGATGTGCCTTAAATGCGTCCCTCATTTGGGGTTCCAGGTATCTTTTAAGTGATGGTGAGTCAAACCCTACATGGATACCTAGGCGACGTTGAGGACCGTTTTGGTCCTCTATGGTCGTGCAAACGGGATTTAAACTGTGCGATCGAAGATTTTCAGATGAGAAATGTTCAGTGGCATTCCATATGCAAGTTGCATTGGAGACTCTGACCTCCAGAGGGTCTTTTATTTACGCAACATGCAGAATTTGCATGTCCCCATGCATCCATCGGCAATCGGGATTTAATTGACGTTAAATCCAGTGGAGTCTACTTATCAGTGACTCTGCCGATCCATTTTGGGTATGAACATGCGGCACTTGTATGTTCATTTTCTATTTACGTTGCTTGGCAGTATCTTGAAATAACCGGGAGGTATATTCCCAACATTAACCAGACTTATTTTCTATATTTGATTGTTTGGAAAATGTGCCTGCAACATTTTTGTGCCAATAGCTTTGGAAAAGTTAAGTTGCGGGTCTGTAGTAGACACACATACGAATATTCTGAGGATGAATTTATCAGTACAGTGAAGTACCAAAATAGCCCATTAGGGGGTGGAATTTGTTCACATCTATCTCCTTATATTCTTTTTGAGGAAGCGTCGAGATTCTTTTTCAAATTTCCGTAGAGATGGCCTTGTAATTAGTTTTCCCTTATAGTAAGGGATGCGGGGGAATTTTTCCTTCTGGAGAATCTTTTGGTTCTTCAAGTCATACCCATAGGATAGGATGCGGTGCATCATCACTAATCCAGGGTGGCCAAGTCTATCATGCCAGAGTAAAGACTTGGCTGATGTCGGGTACTTCAGGTGCTCCGTTTAATTCCGCTTCATTTCTCCGAATCTTTGTATGGTAGAGGCATGTAAGGCTCTCAAAACGTTCAAGTATGGATTTTACTCCTTTTTCTTGAGACGCTACATACAGTAATTTGTTTTTCATTTACATTTGTTGTTTCCAAATGGAATCCGTTGAAACGGATGTCCTTGAAACTTAGAAAGTTTCTTTTGGAGTTCGGAGAGATTAGTGCTTCCTTTATTTTTGTGTCTGTGTCATTTGAAGGCAACAGTGTTGCGTTCCCTGGATCTTCATTATGGCCCTGATGTTTGGGCTTTGTATTGAAAGATCGTATGTGTTTTATTGTCTACTAATCAGTCATAAGAGCAGCTCATCTATTAAGAGATGAATTATATATGCACATTTTCAGAGAAAACATTTTCATTCAAAATCCAATTACATAGTATGAAAGCTCTCATAACATGAAATGTTCTAAACAGTTTGCTAAGATAAATATAGAAGGCTAATCAAGCAGGTCATCATGTTCGAAGTCATCAGCTGTAAACTTGACTGGAGCATCAGAGGTCATTAGTTATTTTTCTTGTCTCTTTATACAAATCCTGGAGATGCTGCGGAGTTCGGCACACTCTGGACCAGTGGCCTTCCATGTCACAGTTATGACACTGGTCTTCCCATTCCCTCTTGGGTGAGGGTGCATCATTTCTATTGATGTCATTTCTGTACCAGGTGAACTTCCGCTTACTTTCATTTCTTCGCTGATGGACTTGGCCCTTGGCTCTTTTGTGTTGTCCCCCTTTCTGTGGTCTTTCATTTCTTTTGTTATCTCTCTTCTTTTTGAAGGAAGATGTATAATAAGCTTCTGGTAGGGGGCAGTGCCAGGAGGGCGCATGTTGTGAGTGGTGAGGAGAAGCTCTCTGTTTGTTCAGCCATGAGTAAACATGACAACAGCTCAGAATACTTGGTGAACTTTCGTTCACGGTATTGCTGCATAAGTATCGCATCTTTCTCATGGAAAGACGTGTACGTCTTTTCCAGCATGTGATCTTCTGAGACTTTTCACCACACAACTTCAGGCGTGAGGTGATGGTAAAAAGGCCTGAGTTGTACTCAGCTATGGACGTAAAGTCCTGCAGTCTCAGGTTCTCCCACTCATATCGTGCCCTTGGTAGTATAACATCTTTCTGATGTTTATACCTGTCCTCAAGGGCGGTCCACAGCTCATATGGATCTTCGACCGTAAGGTATTCAGCATTTAGGGTCTTGTCCACATGGCGGTGAATATAGATAATAGCTTGCGCTTTTTCTATATCACTTGCATGTTCATTATTAGTCACAGCAGAAATGAGGGACTTTGTCTGCAGATGAAACTTCACATCGAGCTGCCAGCTCAGATAGTTTCTTCCTGATGCATCCAGCACTTCGAAATCGACACTTGCAATTTTAGCATTTTGTAGCAGCGCACAAATATGCATGAATTAATAATTTAAACATAAACATTTTCATGCGGAGGCAATTTTAATATGAATGGCTAATTGCATGGATCGGCCAGTCCCACATAAATAAGAGTCCAAAGTCCCATTACAGTCCATATTACACCAATGAAAGCTTTAAAAAGAAATTACAACTTTAGAAACCCCTGTGGGTTCTATATAATATCTTCAGCTTCAATTGTGGCATCCGTTCCCATGGAAAATGGTCTTCGGTCTTGGACATTTACATAATTTCCCCACTACAATTTCTCTCAAAAGTAAAAGAAAAATGCAGGAAAATAAAATGTGGGACTTAAACAGCTGATCCAAAACTGCAATTAGCCATCCATGCAGAAATTTTGTGCTCATCAAACATTTTCACCAGACATTTTCATTACAGGCATCACATGCATTAATATTCGCAGATATGGATAAACAATTTAATTACTTAATAATTATTGGACCACTGGACAACGTCATACACCGTTAGGTTAGATGACTAATGGCAGAGTGGTCGTGGGATCTTCCTAATTATTAAGCTTAAATATAATGTACAACCATGCATAAAGTATCCACAGAATAAGCCAAAATGATGCAAGGCATGTAATAATGATTTTACAGACGAAATCATTTAATGCAAGGTTTGTGCCAGTTGGGTTTGTCCAAGAATTGAAAAAGAGCCCAACAATTAAACATCTTCTTCGTAAAAGGAAAGAGTTTTCCTTTTTAATTCATCCCCAATGAATCTCCAAATGTCCCTTTATGGCCTCTTATTGCCCCATAATTAATCTTGAATTTTTAGGCCCATAAACGCCTTTTAAAGCTTATATTTTAGCCATTTCCCCCTCCTTTTCTTTTTTTAAAGGCCTGCGGGTCTGGGGCCCGCAGTTTGCCAGCGGGCCTGGGGCCCACAGTTTCCTGCGGGCTTCAGACCCGCTAGACTGTAATACATTAATTTTTTCTATTTCTGTATGGGCTTCAAGGCCCAAAGTGAAACTATGTCGGAGGGGGGGGGGGAACTGATGGCGGCCAGAGCGCCGCCCCCCTCCGGCGGCTAAGCAGGGGGAGGGGGAGTTATCGATGGGGCACCGTCCCCCTTCAGAGGGGCACCAATCTGCGACGGAGCGCCGGCTGGCCCCCTTCGTGGGGGGCTCGATTCATGGCAAAACACCGGCCCCTTCGGGGGGCTCGATCACGGCGAGGCACTGGCCGGCCCCCTTCGGGAAGGCTCGATTCATGGCGAGGCACTGGCCAGCCCCCTTCGCAGGGGGGGAGGCTCGATTCGGTGGCAAAGCATGCCGGCCCCCCTTGGGGGGGTCTGTTCGTCGGCGAAGCATGCCGGCCCCCCTTCGGGGGGGTCTGTTCCACGGCGTGCCGAACGTCGGGGGGGGGGGGGGGGGGGGATGGGGGAGGGCCGGCGGCAAGGCCGACGGTGTTGTTAGGGTAGGGTTTCAAAAACCCTATTTTTCATTATTTTCAGATTAAAAGCATGTTAAAAACATGATTTTTGGGGCTATTAGCCCAGATTCCACATCGTTTTTGCGAGATCTGTAGATAAAGCTATCATACGTATGATAAAAACGACATTTTAAGCGGGATTTACCTCTATATCTGTCCTCCGGATATAGCAACGGTTGAATAAAGCCTACGCGGATGACGATGCTCGTTTGATGAAGCCTTGCGCCGCGCGTGTGGATCACTGTCTCCCTTCTCCTTTGCAACAATCGAAATTTTTTTGTTGGAAAAATTTAGATGCTCGTGCTGATAATGTGTTATGAATCAACTATTAGGGGAGGGACCCCCATCCCTTTATTTGTAGGCAGGGTAGGAGAATAGGAAGATAAAATACTTAGATATGGGCGTATCTCTAAGATACCCGCAATCCTAACCGACTCTAGTATTTCCATTCACAACAATCATTTAATAAAATGATCGACATCTTCAACTGGAAAATAAGTGAAGACTAATTTAGGATAGAAAAGTCATAACAATTAATAAAAAGATCCATATCTTTTATAAATTGTATAAAATAGCACCTAGCTCAGAAAATGATATATAAAAATCTTTTCAGTTGAAGATGGCGATATCCTGGTTACAACTGACATTTTATAGATGAAGATGTCGATTTCCATGTTCCAAATTATGTCGTCTCTTATCTTTTAGTTGAACATGGCGATTTCCCATTTCAACAGACATTTTTGGCCTAATTTTGTTTTCTTCGATATTATTTAATAAACGAACCATATATCCAGAAAATATGGAAAATATTCCGGAGCTCAGAAATATCAGCAAAATGTCTATTGAACCGAGAGATCGCCAACTTCAACTGGAAATTAAGAGAAGAAAAAATTAGACCAAAAAATCATATCATTTAATAAAACTTTCCATATCTTCTAGAAAATGTGGAAAATAGCCCAAAGCTCTGAAAAATCCACATAAATTTCCTTTAGGACTGACAGAATGCCATCTTCAACTAAAATATAAGAGAAGACAAAATTAGGCCAAAAATCATATCATTCAAAATAATGATTATCATCAACTAGAAAATATGAGAAACCAAACTTAGGTTATAAAAATCATATTATTTAATAAAAAGATCCAAATCTTCCATAAAATGTAGAAAATAGCCCGGAGCTCAGAAAAATTCACAAAAATGTCCGTTGGAATCATGAGATTGTCGTCTTCAAATTAAAAATAATAGAAGACAAACTTAAGTTATTAAAATCATATAATAACTGAAAAAGATCCATATCTTCCGTAAAATAAAGAAAATAGCACAAAGCTCAGAAAATCTGCTAAAATGTCCGTTAGAACTAGGAGATTGCTCTGGTTAACTGAAAAATAAGAGAAACAAAATTAGGAAATAAAAATCATATCATTTAATATAAAGATTGTTATTTTCCATAAAATGTAGAAATATCCCTGAGCTCAGAAAAACCTGCAAAAATATCCATCGTAACCGGGAGAGCACAAAATTTAACGAAAAACAGAGAAGACAAAATTAGACCAAAATATCATATCATTTAATAAAATGATCGATATCTTCCAGATAATACAGAAAATAGACGAGAGCTCAGAAAAACCCTCATAACTTCCCGAAAATGAAGAAAAATAGCCCCAAGCTCGGAAAAGTCCGCAAAAAATGTTCGTTTGGACCGGAGATTGCCATCTTTAACTGCATAATATAATAACAAAAATTTAGGTTATAAAAATCATATCATTTAATGTAAACATGCATATTATACAGAAAATGTAGAAAATAGATCGGAGCTCAGAAAAATCTGCAAAAAAAGTCTGTTGGAACCTCAAGATCGCAATCTTCAACAGAAAAATAAAAGAAGCCAAAATTCATATCATTTAATAAAAGATACATATATGCCATAAAATGTAGAAAATAACCCCGAGCTCAAAAAAATCTGCCCAAATGTCTGTTGGAACTTGGAGATCACCATATTCAACTAAAAAAGAGTAGACAAAATTAGGCCAAAAAAATCGTATCATTTAATAAAAAGGTTCATGCCTCTCAGAAAATGTACAAAAAAGCCCAAAGGTAAGAACAATCTGCAAAAATGTTGGAACTTGGAGATCACCATCTTCAACTAAAAATAAGAGAAAATAAATTTGGGATATAAAAAACATGTCATATAATATAAAGATTATTATCTTCCCGAAAGTGTAGAAAATAGCCCCGAGCTCAGAAAAATACGCAAAAATGTCTGTTGGAACCGGGAGATCGCCATCTTCAATTGGAAAATAAGAGAAGACAAAATTAGGCCAAAATATCATATCATTAAATAAAAATAAGAGAAGACAACTTTATGCTATAAAAATCATATCATTAAATAAAAAGATCCATATCGACAATAAAATGTAGAAAATATCATCAAGTTCAAAAAAATCTGCTAATATTTCTTTTTGAACCGGGAGATCACCATCATCAATTGAAAAATAAGAGAAGACAAAATTAGGCTAGAAAAATCATATCATTTAATAAAAAGATCCATATCTTACAGAAAATGTAGAAAATAGTCCCAAGCTCAAAATTATCGGCCAAAATGTCTGTTTGAACCGGGATATCGCCATCTTCAACTGAAAAATAAGAGAAGACAAAATTAAGCTACAAAAATCGTATAATGTAATAAAAAGATCTATATCTTCCAGAAAATGTTGAAAATAATCCTGAGCTCAGAAAATCAGCAAAAATGTCCATTGAAACTGGGTGATCGCAATCTTCAACTGAAAAATAAGAGAAGACAAAATTAGGCCAAAAAAGCAATTCATTTAATAAAACGATCGATATCTTCCAAAAATGTGAAAAGTAAGCCGGAGCTCAGAAAAATCCGTAAAAATGTCCGTTGGAACCGAGTGATCACCATCTTCAACTGCAATATAAGAGAAGATAAAATTAGGCCAAAAAATCATTTCATTTAATAAAAATATCGTCATTTTCAACTGGAAAATAAGGGAAGACAAATTTTGGACAGAAAAATCATAACAATTAATAAAAAGATCCATATCTTTCATAAAATGTATAAAATAGCACCAAGCTCAGAAAATGACACATAAAAATCTTTTCAGTTAAAGATGGCGATCTCCCGGTTATAACGGACAGTTTTATTGATAAAGATGGCGATTTCTCAGTTCCGAATTTTGTCTTCTCTTATCTTTCAGTTGAAGATGGCGATTTCCCGGTTCCGACAGACATTTTTTGGCCGAATTTTGTCTTCTTTGATATTATTTAATAAAATGATGCATATATTTCAGAAAAAATGGAAAATATTCCGAAGCTTAGAAACATCCGCAAAAATGTCCGTTGGAACTGACAGATCGCCAACTTCAACAGGAAATTAAGAGAAGACGAAATTAGGCCAAAAAATCATATCATTTAATAAAACGTTCCATATCTTTCAGAAAATGTGGAAAATAGACCGGAGCTCAGAAAAATCTGCAAAAATTTCCTTTGAGACCAAGAGGAGGCCATCTTCAACTGAAATATAAGATAAGACAAAATTAGGCCAAAAAAATCATATCATTCAATATAAAGATCGCCATCTTAAACAGGAAAATAAGAAGAAATAAACTTAGGTTATAAAAATCAGATTATTTAATAAAAATATCTATATCTTCCATAAAATGTAGAAAATATGTCGGAGCTCAGAAAAATCCGAAAAATTGTCCTTTGGCACTGGAGATCGCCATCTTCAACTTAAAAAATAATAGAAGACCAACTTAAGCTATAAAAATCATATTATTTAATAAAAATATCCATATCTTCCATAAAATAAAGATAATAGCACAGAGATCAAAAAATATGCAAAAATGTCCGTTAGAACCGGGGAAAGGTTATGTTCAACCGAAAAATAAGAGAAGACAAAATTAGGCAATAAAAATCATATCATTGAATATAAAGATTCTTATTTTCCACAAAATGTAGAAAATATTCATGAGCTTAGAAAAATCTGCAAAAATATCCATCGAAACCAGGAGAACACAAAATTTAACGAATAACAGAGAAGACAAAATTTGGCCAAAATATCATATCATTGAATAAAATGATCGATATCTTCCAGATAATACAGAAAATAGCCTAGAGCTCAACAAATCCTCAAAAAATATCCGTCGGAACTGGGGTGAGCGTAAAATTTAACAGAAAAAAGAAGACAAAATAAGGCCAAAATATATATCATTTAATAAAATGGTCGATATCATCCAGATAATACAGAAAATAGCCAGAACTCAGAAAAGTCCTAAAAATATCTGTAGGAACCGGGAGATCGCCATCATCAACGAAAAATCTAAGAGAAGACAAAATTAGAAAAAAAATCATAGTATTTAATAATACGATCATTATCTTGTAGAAAATACATAAAATTGCCCCGAGGTCAGAAAACTCTGCAAAAATTTCCGGTGGAAACGAGAAACCTCCATTTTCAAGTGAAAAATAAGAGAAGACAAACTAGGCTATAAAAATTATATCACTTAATTAAAAAATCCAAATCTACAATAAAATATAAAAAATAGCTTCAAGTTCAGAAAAATCTGCAAAAATTTCCATTGGAACCGGGAGATCGCCATCATCAATTGAAAAAGAAGAGAAAACAAAATTAGCTAGAAAAATCATATCATTTAATAAAAAGATCCATATATTACAGAAAATTTAGAAAATATTCCTGAGCTCAGAAATATCGGCCAAAATGGAACCGGGTACATAGAAATATAGCCATCATCAATTGAAAGAAGAGGAAACAAAATTAGGCTAGAAAAATCATATCATTTAATAAAAAGACCATATCTTCAAGAAAATGTAGAAAATAGTCCCGAGCACTTAAGAATCCGCAAAAATGTCAGTTAGAACTGAATCGAATGAGACTACGGGATACTAGACATAATCTTAGACGAAGAGATTGGAAGACTTGATTGGAATCTGATAGGGTTAGAAGGATTAGACCCGGAATGATATACTGCTTTTTGGACTGCTAGACTGACTACCCTACCCTGGACTTGTAGACGAACTCAAATTGATGCTTAGTTGATGATGTCCTTGAAAGAAAGTTTCAAATGAGAGAATCTAATTGAATAAGTGAGACTAGTGAGGAATGAGCTTACATTTTAGGCTGATGGAACATAGGTAAGATTCCACTTTTACGGACTGACTGCAAAGAGACTTCCAAGCTGATTAAAGAGCCTCAAAAGAGGTACAATCAAGATCAAGTCAAGTAAAAAGCACATGCATCGACCGAAATTGAAGACTTCGATAACGAGATGGGAGAGAGATAGATATATACTTTGTGTGAAGTGAGTTCTATGGTCTTTAATAGTTTCACATTGAAAGAAAGAAGAGGACACTTAGTCGATTCCTAGAAAGAGTCAGGCGAGGGGCTGGGTCTATATGCGTTGGCCCTATCGTCTTAATAAAACGATCGATGTCTTCTAGATGATACAGAAAATAGGTCATTACTCAGAAAAATCCGCAAAAAAATCCATTGGTTCCGAGAGATCGACATCGTCAAAGAAAAATAAATAAAAGAAAACCAAATTAGGCCAAAAAATCATATCATTTAATAAAACGATCGATATCTTTCAGAAAATACAGAAAATAGCCCCGAGGTCGGAAAAATTCGCAAAAATTCCGTTGGAACTGGGAGACTGTCATCTTCAAGTGAAAAATAAGAGAAAACAAAATTCGGCTAGAAAATAATCTTATTTAATAAAAAGATCCATATCTTCTTGAAAATGTAAAAAATAGCCCAAGCTCAGAAAGATCTGCAAAAATATCTGTTAGAACCGAAAGATCGCCATATTCAACTGAAAAATAAGAGTAGACAAAATTAAGCTAAAAATAATATCATTTAATAAAAAAAGTAGAAATAGGCCCGATTCAGAAAAATCGGCAAAAATGTCTATTGGTACGAGGAGATCGCCATCTTCAACTGAAAATAAGAGAAGACAACATTAGGCTTTAAAAATCATATCGTTTTATTAAAAGATTCATATCCTATAGAAAATGTAAAAATACACTCGATCTCAGAAAGATCATCAAAAATGTCTGGCGGAACTGAGAGGTCGCCATCTTCAACTGAAAAATAAAAGGAATAAAATTAGGCTATAAAAATATTATATTTCGATACAAAAGATCCAAATCTTCCAGAAAATTCAGAAAATAGTCCCTAACTCAGGAAAATACACAAAAATGTCTGTTGGAATCGGGAGATCGCCATCTTCAACAGAAAAATAAGAGAATAGAAAATTAGGCCAAATATCTTATCATTTTAAAAAAGATCAATATCTTTCAAAAAAATTAGGAAATAGCCCCTAGCTCAGAAAAATCAGCTAAAATATCCATTGGAACCTGGAGATCACCGTCTTCAACTAAAAAAATAAGAGAAGAGAAACTTAGGTTATAAAAATCATATGCTTTAATAAAACATCCATATCTTCCAGAAAATGTAGAAAATAGCACCGAGCTCAGAAAAATCTACAAAAATATCCGAAGGAGCTAGGAGATCGCCATCTACAGCTGAAAAAGGCAAAATTAGGATCAAAAATTATATCATTTAATGCAAAGATCCATATCATACAGAAAATGTAAAAAATAGCACCGAGCTTAGAAAAATCCGTAAAAAAAGTCAGTTGGAACTGGGAGATCGTCATCTTCAACTGAAAAAAGGAAAGACAAAATTAGACCAAAAAATCATATCATTTAATAAAAATATCCATATCTTCCAGAAATGTAGAAAAAAATCCAGAGCTTTGAGAAGTCTGCAAAATGTCCGTTGGAACCGGGAGATTGCTATCTCCAACGAAAAAAATAAGAGATCGCCATCTTCAACCAAAAATTATATCATTTATTAAAACGATCCACATCTACCAGAAAATGCAGAAAATAGCTCTGATCGCCGAAATCCGTGAAATGTCAGTTGGAACAGTGAGATCGACATCTTCAACTTAAAAAATAAGAGAAGACAAAATTCAGCAAAAGACTATCTTCAACGAAAAAAATTAGAGATCACTATCTTCAACCAAAAAATTATATCATTTAATAAAACGATCCATATCTTCCAGAAAATCCAGAAAATAGCCCCGATCTTTGAAAATCAGCAAAATATCAGTTGGAATAGTGGGAACCCCATCTTCAACTTAAAAATAAGAGAAGACAAAAAATTAGGCAAAAGATGATATCAATTAATAAAAAGATCCATATCTTCCAGAAAATGCAGAAATTAGCCCCGAGCTCAGAAAAATCAGCAAAATGTCAATTGGAACCGTGATATCTGAATTTTCAACTTAAAAATAAGAGAAAACAAAATTAGGCCAAAGATCATATCATTTAATAAAACTAATCATATCTTCCAGATAATGTAGAAAATAGGCTAGAGCTCAGAAAATACGGAAAAATGTCCGATGAAACTGGTGTTAGTTCTTGGGTTCAAGACTAACGTTGTTTTGATGATGATAAATAACAAGGGATATCTTAAAGACATCCAAGAGTGATGGTGTGCTCAAGCTTGGATGAAATCATGAAGATCATCTAATGAAGCCAAAGCTTGGAGCATAATGATGGATGGACATCTAGAGGAGCATTGCCAAAGCTTGGAGCTTGATAATGGGAAGCTCATCAAGGAGTGCCAAAGCTTGGAGATGATGGGGAGCATCTATCATGAGCTTAAAGTCTTAGACTCTAGGAGATGCAATATGTAATCCATGTGATTTCTATTACTTGTATTTCTCTTTTTGAGCCTAGGATTATTGTAATGCCATGATAGATGGTCTTACTCTCATGCATATGCATTTCACCATCTTAATGAACCTTAGGAATATCATAGAATCCATCCCAATCGGTTCATCTAGCCCAAAGACTCATTTGGAGTCTCTGACTCTCTAAAAGTCGCCTGATGAAGGTTTTACAGTCGACTGGGTGATTCCAGTCGCCTGTCGAGCCTTCTACAGTCGACTGTGATGCATATCTTAAGTCAATTTTTCTATTGACTCTTCTTGATCTTTTCGCATCAGTCGACTGATGTTCAATTTACAGTCGCCCGTGTTTCTACAGTCACCTGTGAATTGGTCGACATTCGACTATGCGCTTCTTGCATTTTCTGGGCTTCATCCCAATTTGCAAGACAGTCGCCTGTTGCTGTTTTTTTACAGTCGCCTGTATATTTCCAGTCGCCTGTGAAATGTCCATCAGTCGTCTGAAAGGCGTAAGTGCGAAAAATGCATCTCTCTCTGTTTTTCTCCATCCTATGCAGCAGTTGACTGATGAAGGAGAAACAGTCGCATGTCTATTTTACAGTCGACTGTACTCTAGTTATAAGTCGCCTGTCTGCATACTGGGAGAAAGTTGCAACTCTCTGTTTTCTCCATCCCCTGCAGCAGTCGCCTGATGAAGGATATACAGTCGACTGTCTACTTTACAGTCGCCTGTGTAGTCTTCTACAGTCGACTGTCCTGGCTCAGATTATAGCCGTTGGGATTTTTCTAGCCGTTGAACAGTCGATTGTCATTTGTTCATCAGTTGACTGTTTGTGCCGTAAACTGCCAAAAATCTAGCCGTTGCAGATTTCTTCCGTTTGGGTTTTTGGCTGGTTTTATGGGCTCTTCTTGGCTTCATATATATATATATATATATATATATATATATATATATATATATATATATATATATATATGAGTTGGCTTAGTTCATTTAGAACTCTTGGTTATTATTGAATAACTTTGAGAATCAATAGCCACTCGTAATCTCTCACATTTCCCTCGCATGAGCACATTCCTCTTCATGCATTGAAGCTAGCTCATAGAGAAATTCTCCAAGGGATTTAATTCTCATTCCTTTCTTGGAGATCATCTTTCTTCTTTTCATTTTCATACATTCAAGTGAGAAGTGTTACGATTCATTCCTAGAAGAGAGAAAGATCGACAAGTGCAATCAAAGCCAATCTCAAGCACTTGGTCATTCACTTGCATGCCTTCTTCTTCACATTGGTAAGATCATATCAAGGCATAGGTAAGTGTTGTTTTGTTTTGTTATTTCATTGCAACCATAGCTTTCTGTGTGAGAGCTAGTTACTCTCTGTGTGTGAGTATAACCTTCTGTGTGAGGGTTGGTTGATATCTCTCTGTGTGAGAGTATAAGTCTTTCTGTGTGAAAGCAAGGATATCTCTTTGTGGGAATCCTAAATCCTCTATGTGAGGTCTCTCTGTGTGAGAGTAAGGATTTCTCTGTGTGAGAATCCAAATCCTGTGTGTGAGGTATCTCTGTGTGAGATTGTATTCACTTTCTCTGTGTGGGAATATAGTGAATATTGGTGTGGCTGGACGTACCCAAGTTTTGGGGGAACCAGGGTAAAATCATTGTGTTTGTGATTGTTGTTGTTGAGCACTCTGTTTAATTTTCGCTGCTTATTG
Source organism: Scilla litardierei (assembly GCA_030789695.1). Lineage (NCBI taxonomy): Eukaryota > Viridiplantae > Streptophyta > Magnoliopsida > Asparagales > Asparagaceae > Scilla > Scilla litardierei. Next base: position 17,011 of record JAULAV010008898.1, read on the forward strand.
TGCTTTAATTTCAGTAACTTTTAATTAAGCACTTTGCTTGCCATTACACTATTCACCCCCCTCTAGTGTGTGCAGCCCTGCAGGGTCACTTACAACTGGGAGACCGTCATCTTCAACTGAAAAATAAGATAAGCGAAACTTAGGTTATAAAACTAATATCATTTAATAAAAATCTCCAAATCGTCCAGAAAATGTAGAAAATAGTCTTGAGCTCAGAAAAATTCGCAAAAATGTCTGTTGGAACGAGAAGATCGCCATCTTCAATAGAAAAATAAGTGAAGACAAAATTAGGGTATGAAAATAAAATCATTTAATATAAAGGTACATGTCTTCCAGAAAATGTAAAAAATAGCACCGAGCTTAGAAAAATCTGCCAAAATGTATGTTGGAACTGGGAAATCGACATATTCAACTTAAAAACTTGAGAAGACAAAATTAGGCCAAATATTCATATCGTTTAACAAAAAGAAACATGTCTTCCAGAAAATGTATACATAGCCCCAAACTCAGAAAAATCTGCCAAAATGTCCGTTGGAACCTGGAGGTCGTCATCTTCAACTGGAAAATAAGAGAAGAAAAAATTAGGTCAAAATATCATATCAATTAATAAAACAATCGATATCTCCCAAAAATGTGAAAAATAGGCCGGAGTTCAGAAAAATCCGCAAAAATGTCTGTTGGAACCGGGTGATCGCCATGTTCAACTGAAATATTAGAGAAGACAAAATTAGGCCAAAAAATCATATCATTCATTAGAAAGATCGCCATCTTCAACAGGGAAATAAGAGAAGACAAATTTAAGCTAGAAAAATCATATCAATTAATAAAAAGATCCATATCTTTCTTAAAATGTTTAAAATAGCACCAAGCTCAGAAAATGATATACAAAAATATTTTCAGTTGAAGATGGCGATATCCTAGTTACAACGGACATTTTTAAAGATTAAGATGATGATTTACCGATTCCAAATTTTGTCTTCTCTTATATTTCAGTTGGAAATGGTGTTTTCTCGGTTCTAACAGAAAATATGGAAAATATCCCATAGCTGAGAAATATCTGCAAAAATGTTCGTTGGAACCGGGAGATAGCCAACTTCAAGTGGAAAGTAAGAGAAGACAACTTCAAGTGGAAATTAAGAGAAGATAAAATTAGGCAAAAAAATCATATCATTTAGTAAAACGTTCCATATACTCCAGAAAATGTGGAAAAAAGCCCGGAGCTCAGTAAAATTCTCAAATATTTCCTTTGGGACCGAGATAATGTCATCTTCAACTAAAATTAGGCTAGAAAAATCATATCATTTAATAAAAATATTCATATCTTACAGAAATGGTAGAAAATAGTCCCGAGCTCAGAAATATTGGTCAAAATGTCTGTTGGAACCGTGATATCGCCATCTTCAACTAAAAAATAAGAGTATACAAAATTAGGGTACAAAAATCATATACTATAGTAAAAAGATTCATATTTTCTAGAAAATGTAGAAAATAATACTGTAACGCCACGCTTCCCAAAAGCCACGGAAGCGAGAACGTTGCTAAGGTCCACATGAACTACGGCAATGAAGCCCGAGTTCATTAAGCGTCTGTGACAACATCCGTGCAGAATTCTTGCATGCATTTCAGAACACTAAGAACATCCATATAATAAGAAGCCACATCCAGAATTTGTTCATACACGAAATAATATGATAATGTCTCAACATACCCAAAAGGAACTACAACAAAAGGAGACATACCCTAAAACAAGTACTAAAGCAAAACTAAAGGAAAACGGCACAACACCAGTCTCTAGTCCTCCGTGGTGAGGGCTCAGCGTCAACAGTGAACTCCTGACTCTCAGGGTCAGGCATCTCGAATAGGTCCTCCTAATACTCCGGATCGAGATCTGATATACATTCCATAAACACGAATGTATGTCAGTAAGGTCTGGCAAGTAAAAGTAAACGAACCAAAACGAAGTGTGCGAAAAGTAACAATTTATGAAGCATTATTGTTTATACAAGATGGCAGCAGCATGGTTATAACATGGCAATTCTAAAGGAAAGTAAATTACATCTAAACATGCAGTTCTAAGGAAATAAAAAGGCGAGCAATATTTAACATGGAATTTCAACAAATGTTATTAGCATGGCATTTCTAGTGTACAACTGAGATTACAACAATAATTTCAAGTTCCATGTCAGCGTTTCTATCACTCATAGGGTTCATGCCTTTAAGTCACGGATAGTAGGTCGATCCTTCTCACGGGGGTATAATCGTGATTGACGCCACCCACCGCCTAGGTGGTGCTCTTGAAAGGGGCCTCTACATGCACGCTCAACGGCCACTCAACCCTAACCCCGCCCAAAAATGTGCTGAAACACGAGCCAGCCTAACAATTTATACGAGTTCACGAATTCAAGATTTTCACCTTTGAGGCACACGAATTCGCGTGGTCAAGATTTCAAGAGGTCCACAAGTGTCCATTCTAGCAACCTATGTTCAAGTATGATATAAAGCAAGTGACCATATTTATTCCAGCGTTTAACATGAGGTACAATATCCTCAAACAATTTAAATAACGAAATTAAGTGGGTTGTTTATTAAACATGCTGTAATCATCTATTTTTTGCTATTTACATTTGAATTATAAACATGCGAAGTTTTATGTCAATGTGTCACATTTTGAGTATGGAACATCACGGTATTTTTTTGGAACGTCATTTCACGGGTCATATTCCTGTTATTTAGCTTTAAGCAAAAACGACATTGTAAACATTAAGCTTCAAAAATTCACAACAAATCGCACACTTACATGCTTTTAACGAATTTAGTGTCGTTGGATTCGTCTTGACGAGCACTACGGTACGGTTCAATTGGTTCTCTGGTTTGATTAAACATATAATGGAAATTAGGTTCTTTCTGACATGATAAAGCGTTAAATAACCCTTACGACGTCTAATACATCAATTCTATCACGTTCTCTATTATATGGTGTGGGTTGTAGTATAGTAAGGGATAGATCTACTAATTGTTAATGCAGAGAAGGGTCGGGATGCAGCGATGGGCAGCGACGACGAGTACGCCCTTAAAACAGCGACGTTGAGCATCGTGGATCTATTGTCGATGGCCAACGGTGCTGCAGCGGCTACGTGTGCGGGTTGACGGTCTGCTGCAGGGGGAAGATGATGACAGTGGTCTGCAGTCGACGACGAGGTGTGCAGGCGAGCTGTCGATGCCTGAAGAAGTGCTGACATCAGTTTGCCCACGAGTAGAGGCTGGTGGAGGCTGTCAGATAGGGAAGAGACTCGACGGATGTGAGGGTGGCTGAACGGGGAGTGAGAGCACAGGTTCGAGAGGGGAGGATGACAATTGGAGGCTGTTTGTACGGCGAGGAGAAGGTTGCAGGCGGCTTTTGGCGATGTCGACGACTGGGAGGCGCAACGGATGGAGCTCAGGCCGTCAGAAGGGTGAGAGGGGGCTGCATGTGGAAGAGCTGGACCAACGGAGAGTAGGTGAGAGCTCGTGCGGCTTCGGAGTTGATGCTGGGCACTGGAAGGGGTTGCCGGTGTCGGGAGTTGATGATGGGTGATGGGAGACGTTGCGAAGGGATCTGCAGTCGAAGGGAGACCTGCGCGTGGGCTTGGGGTTGCGTGTGGTGCTGGCGTCGCGAGGAAGGAGAAGATGCCAGGGTTGGAAGTGAGAGGGTAGGTTGAGTTGTAGGGTTGCTTTTTAAGGGGCTGGGTTGCTATAACGAGAGCCCTGGGTTGCAGGCTTTAGAAAGGGGATAGGTTTGCTTTGGTTCCTCTTTAACAGAGTAGGGCTGCTGTGGATTTATTTGTGTTTGGGTTTTTTTTCTTGTTGCGTGAAGCCTGGGGAGAGGATCCCTGATAGCCTTTTTGTAGGGAAGTTAGGGGGAAAGATAACGTTGGAAGATGGGATATGGGTTACGTGGGATAAGGGGCAGTTGGGATAGGGTACGGTTAGGATCCATAATAATAGGTTAGATTAAAAAGATTTGATTTTTGAAACTAACAGTAGGTACTTGTTATTAGGCTACGATATGTTAGTAAGGTTCTGTAAACAAAATTTATGCATGAAAAGATCCCTTTCATTTATTTTATTTTTAAACCTTGAGTTTTTTATTTGAAAATTTAACAGAGGTTAGGATTTCAAATTCAAATGTGGAAAATTAAATATAGTTAACTTAGTTACTAATTAATAACGATTACGCCATTCGACGCGATGCCGCCCAAAAATTATAACACTAATACCTGAGTGATCGCGCCTTCGAGAGGGTCGTGAATACTGGGTCCGGTCACGCGTCTGAGCTACGAAAAATAACAATAAACCCAAATACGAAAATACTCATACGAAACAGCATATGCACTAAAATACGTACGATCGAAAAGTGGTCGTTACATCCTACCCACCTTACAGAAAATTCCACCCTCGGAATTTCTAACAACGACTGGTCAGGAAACAAATGGGGGGTATGGCTCTCTCATCTCAACTTCTCTCTCCCAGATGGACTCTCCTGGCGAGTCATGTTGCCACACCACTTTAACAAGATCAACAACCTTATTCCTGAGTGTCTTCTGACGTCAGTCAAGGATCTGCACTGGCTGCTGCTCATACGTCAGATCCAGCCAAACTGTTATCTCAGAGTAGTCCAAGGGTCGCTGATATAATGACGAAGCTAAGGCACGTGGAAGACGTCATGAACTCCTTCCAAAGATGGTGGCAGGGCTAGACGATATGCTACCTCTCCAACTCGCTCTAGCACATCGAAGGGTCCAATATATCTCGGACTGAACTTGCCATGCTTCCCAAAGCAGATCACTCTTCGATTCGGGGAGATCTTCAGGAACACATGATCTCCCGACTGAAATTCAAAAGGATGTCGTTTAGCATCTGTCCAATACTTGTAATGGTCCTGAGCGATCCGAAGCTTGTCCCTGATATCTCGCACAACATCTACTGCTTCCACTATCATCTCGGGTCCCAAAAGCTCTCTATCACCAATGTCATCCCAACTCAGTGGCGGTCGACACTTCCCCCCGTAAAGGGCAGCAAATGGTGCCATGCCAATGCTCGCCTGATAGCTGTTGTTGTAGGAGAACTCCATCAGATGCAGATGATCCTCCCATGAACCCCTGAAATCCAGCATGCAGGCTCTCAGTATATCCTCTAAGATCTGAATGGTACTCTTTGACTGGTCGTCCGTCTGCGGGTGATACACAGTGCTGAATTTCAGACTGGTACCCAGATTGGTCTGCAGACTCTTCCAAAACTGAGACGTGAACCTTGTATCTCGGTCTGATATAATGCTCACGGGGACTCCATGCAAGCGTACGATCTCCTACACGACATAACTCACATCACAACTAGCACTAGAAAGAAATCAGAAAGGTATGAGTTAGATCATTACCTCCATATACTTCTTCGCTAATATCTCCTTGGATTGTCCCACTCGGAAAGGTATGAAGTGTGCAGACTTGGTCAATCGATCAACGATGACCTAGATTGCGTCGTTCTGCTTGGTGCTCTGAGGCAGGCCAGTCACGAAGTCCATCGTGATGTGCTGCCACTTCCACTCCAGGATCAGCAGAGGTTGTAGCAGTCCAGCACTGTGATGATGCTCAGCCTTCACTTGCTAACACACAAGACACTTGGCAACGCTCCGTGCCACGCTTCTCTTCATCCCGTGCCACCAGAAATTTCGACGGAGGTCCTTGTACATCTTCGTACCACCAGGATGATAGAATAAGGCAAACTATGAGCCTCATTCATTAACTCCTCTCTGATATCTCCTGCAGGTACACAGATCTTACTGCCATATCTCAAAGATCCATCCTCGTGGACAAGAAAATCTATCTGTAGTCCTGCTTCAACCCGATCTCTGATCTTCTTCAACTTAGCATCTCCAGCTTGAACAGCCTTGATCCGATCCATAATTGTCAACTGAATCTGCATGCTCATCAATGATGAAGTGACTCCGGGTAAAACAGCTTCGACATCCAACTCTCGTAAATCCTGCTGTAACCTCCACTGAGCCGTAAGGATCATCACCTCTGGTAATCGACTCAAAGCGTCGGGTACGACATTCACCTTCCCCGGATGATACTGAAGGTCGATGTCATAGTCTGCCATCAATTCCAACCATCTATGCTGTCGCATATTCAGCTCCTTCTGAGTGAATATGTATTTCAAACTTTTATGATCAGTGAAAATTTTCACTTTCTCACTCAGTAAGAAATGTCGCCAGATCTTCAGTGCAAAGACGACAGCGGCTAACTCCAAATCATGGGTCAGATAGTTCTTCTCATGAACCTTCAACTGTTGCGAAGCATACGCGACCACATGATTGCGCTGGTGCAGAACACATCTAAGACCCTTGCCCGATGCGTCACAGAAAATCTCAAAACCTCAGCTTCTATCCGGAATAACCAACACTGGTGCAGTAGTTAGTCTCTCCTTCAAGGTACTAAAGGCTTGCTCACAAGAATCTGACCAACTGTACTTGACGTCCTTCCTCGTCAATCTCATCATAGGCTCAGCTATCCTCGAGAAGTCCTTGATGAATCTACGATAATATCCTGCCAATACAAGGAAACTCCTATCGTCGGATGCTGATCGAGGTGTAGGCCATTCACTGACTGATCTGACCTTCTCTGGATCCACTGAAATGCCAGCTCCTGATACCACATGCCCAAGGAATGCAACTCTGTCCAGCCAAAATTCGCATTTACTGTACTTGGTATATGCACTATGGCGACGAAGCGTCTCCAAGACCATCCTCAAATGCTCGGTATGCTCCTCCTCACTCTTCGAATATACTAAGATGTCGTTTATGAAAATCACCACGAACTTATCTAGGAAATCATAGAAGATAAGATTCATGGGATTCATGAACACAGTAGGAGCGTTGGTCACACCGAATGGCATGACAACGAACTCATAATGTCCATACTTAGTTCGAAAAGCTGTCTTGGGCACATCTTCCTTCTTGACTTTCACTTGATGGTATTCGCTCCGGAGATCCAACTTCAAGAATACTCTCGATCCACCAAACTGATTGAAGATATCATCAATGCGGGGCAGCGGATACTTGTTCTTCACTGTGATCTTGTTCAGCTCCCGATAGCCAATGCACATCCTCCTTGATCCATCTTTCTTCTTCACCAGTAAGACGGGTGCACCCCAGGGAGATACACTGGGATGAATGAAACCCTTCTACAAAAGATCATCCAGATGCTTCCTCAATTCTTCCAGCTCTGTATGAGCCATATGGTACGGCGCCTTCGAAATTGGTTAAGCTCCCGACATAAGATCAAAATCGAACTCCAACGCTCGATCGGGCGGCAGTCCAGAAATGTCTTCAGGAAAGACGTCATCGAAATCTCTCACTACCACATGCTTCTCTGGTTGAGCTATCATAGATGACATGATCGATCTACTCGGTTGGGCCCGAAATCTGACAGGTCCAAGCGAGCGACCTCCACTGATGAACTCAAACACCGGGTAGGTAGGAATTTCGAATACCACTTTCTTCCTGTGACAGTCGATCGTGGCATAAAAAGCTCCTAACCAATCGATGACGAGGCCAGCATCGAAGTTGGGTAGATCGTGGACGATGAAGTCAGCATATAACTCGTGTCCACTAATCACCAACAGGCATGGTCTGCATCCCAATGCAACCTTCACTACACCATTCCCAGTAGTAATGTTCCAACACTTTGGAAGAGTGTAACTGGGAATCGAGTGTTCCACTACAAATCTCTGGGATATGATGCACATAGAGGCTCTAGAATCAAACAGGGTCAGGGCTGGGTGAGATGAAACTAAAATGACACCTAGGATATAATATAACTAAGTTAAGCGGGGTGATCTAGCTAAGCAAGCATGAATAATAATAATAAAGAAAAGACTAAGTCTAGGGGTTACCTACAATCACATCATCCTCAGCTTTAGCCTCCACGTCTATCATGGTGTAAGCCTGGCACTTCGACTGGTTGGCTCAAGCTCTATCCTATGGAACTAGAGGTGGTCCATGCTGTCCAGGTACAGGTGCAATCTGCTGAGCAGGTCTAGGTGCTCCAGCAGGTGCATGCCGATTGTTGTCAGGGCAGTCCTTCGCAGTGTGAGTAGGCGATCTGTAGACTAAGCACTGATTCAGCATCCTCCTGCAGTCCTTCTTCACATGTCCCAGCTTGCCGTAATAGTGGCAAGTCGGCTGAGCTCGGTGGGGGCAGGTGCAGCTGGCCTCTTGAACTGAGTAGTTTGTGGTGGTCGAAAATTTCCTCTAGGCACTATCCTAGGTGGCTCCATGGGACGCTTGCTTCCACTAGCTGAAGGTCCCACTGAAAGTCTCACCACAATCTCATGCTCCCGGGCACAGTCCAAAATGTCCTGAAGGTTCGTCAGTCTCGTCGAGGTCATCGAGGCTTTAACTTTGGGATTCAGGCATTGGCGAAACTGGTATGCACAGTTCTCTAGATCTTCGACCATGTGGGGGTGCAAAACGACTGAGCATAGCAAACTCAGCCTCATAATCGTCGACGGTCCTATCTCCATGGACCAGATTAGTGAAGTGCTGCTGGAGTTCTCTCTTGGCTACCTTGGAAAAGTATTTAGCATCTAACCTTTCCTGAAACATGCCCCAAGAGATCGGTCTGACCAGACGTCTCTCTTCCAGCTGCCACCAGTTCCTAGCATTGTCTGTCAGCTGGAGCTTCGCGACGTCGACCCATCCTACCTGAGGGATTCGAGCAGCACTCAGCTTATCCTCAGTTTTTTGGATCCATTCATCAGCAGCTAAAGGTCCTTCTGTCCCCGAGAAGCTTCTAGGTTGCAGCTCGTGGAATTGCCTGATCCTGGGTTCAGCTTGAGGAGGTGGTGGTGCAACCAGAGCAGGTTGCTGACCCTGCTGGATCAGCTGCTGGTGGATCTCCAGTATGCCTCTCATGACACCCAAGAGCTCATGAATGTCAGGGGTGCAACCTTTGTCGGCTCCACCTCCATTCCGGGTGTTGTATCTTCCTGCCATGCTGAGACAAGAAATTCGAGTAAATTTTGTGTACAAGTTAAATCTAAACGTTTTGGCTAATGATGGTATTCCTATTGTTTTGAGTTTTGCAAATGCACGGATCTGCATGGGCCACCACTAATACTTGTAACGCCCTGCTTTCCAAAAGCCACGGAAGCGAGAACATTACTAAGGTCCGTATGAACTAGGGCAATGAAGCCCAAGTTCATTAAGCGTTTGTGACAACATCCGCGCAGAATTCTTGCATGCATTTCAGAACAATAATAACATCCATATAATAAGAAGCCACATCCAGAATTTGTTCATACACGAAATAATATGATAATGTCTCAACATAGCCAAAAGGAACTGCAACAAAAGGAAACATACCCTAAAACAAGTGCTAGAGCAAAACTAAAGGAAAGCGGCACGACACCAGTCTCTAGTCCTCTGTAGGGAGCAACTCAGCGTCAACAACGAACTCCTGACTCTCAGGGTCAGGCGTCTCGAATAGGTCCTCCTGATACTCCGGCTCGGGATCTGACATACATTCCAAAAACACGAATTTATGTCAGTAAGGTCTGGCAAGTAAAAGTAAATGATCCAAAACTAAGTGTGCGAAAAGTAACAATTTATGAAGCATTATTGTTTATACGAGATGGCAGCAGCATGGTTATAACATGGCAATTCTAAAGGAAAGTAAATTACGTCTAAACATGCAGTTCTAAGGAAATAAAAAGACGAGCAATATTTAACATGGCATTTCAACAAATGTTATTAGTATGGCATTTCTAGTGTACAACTGAGATTACAACAATAAGTTCAAGTTCCGTGTCAGCATTTCTATCACTCATAGGGTTCCCGCCTTTAAGTCGCGGAGAGTAGGTCGATCCTTCTCACGGGGGGTATAATCATGATTGACGCCACCCACCGCCTAGGTGGTGCTCTTGAAGGGGGCCTCTACACGCACGCTCAGCGGCCACTCAACCCTAACCCCACCGAAAAATGTGCTGAAACACGAGCCATCCTAACGATTTACACGAGTTCACGAATTCAAGATTTTCGTCTTTGAGGCACACGAATTCGCGAGTTCAAGATTGCAAGAGTTCCACAAGTGTCCATTCTAGCAACCTATGTTCAAGTATGATATAAAGCAAGTGACCATATTTATTTCAGCGTTTAACATGAGGTATAATATCCTGAAACAATTTAAATAACGAAATTAAGTGGGTTGTTTATTAAACATGCTGCAATCATCTATTTTTCACTATTTACCTTTGAATTATAATCATGCGTAGTTTTATGTCAATGTGTCACATTTTGAGTATGGAACATCATGGTATTTTTTTGGAACGTCATTTCACGGGTCATATTCATGTTATTTAGCTCTAAGCAAAAATGACATTTTAAACATTAAGCTTCAAAAATTCACAACAAATCGCACACTTGCCTGCTTTTGACGAATTTGGTATCGTTGGATTCGTCTTGACGAGCACTACGCTACGGTTCAATTGGTTCTCTGGTTTGATTAAACATATAATGGAAATTAGGTTTTTTCTGACATGATAAAGCATTAAATAACCCTTACGACGTCTAATACATCGATTCTATAACGTTCTCTATCCTATGGTGTGGGTTGTAGTATAGTAAGGGATAGATCTACTAACTGTTAATGCAGAGAGGGGTCGGGATGCAACGATGGGCATCGGCAACGTGTACGCCCTCATAACAACGACCTTGAGCCTCGGGGATCTGCTGTCGATGGCCAACGATGCTGCAGTGACTGCGTGGGCTGGTTGACGGTCTACTACAAGGGGAAGATGCTGTTGGCGATTTGCAGTCGACGACGAGGTGTGCAGGCGAGCTGTCGATGCCTGAAGAAGTACTGACAGCAGTTTGCACATGAGTAGAGGCTGGTGGAGGCTGTCGGACAGGGAAGAGACTCGGCGGATGTGAGGGTGGATGAACATGGAGTGAGAGCAAAGGTTCGAGGGGGAGGATGACGACTGGAGGCTGTTTATGCGGTGAGGAGAAGTTTGCAGGCAGCTTTTGGGGCTGTCGATGACTGGGAGGCGCAGCGGACAGAGCTCAAGCCGTCGGGAGGGTAGAGTGACCTGCACGCGAAAGAGATGGACCGACGGAGAGTAGGTGAGAGCTCGCACAGCTTCAGGTTTAATGCTGGGTGCTGGAAGGGAGTCGTCGGCGTCGGGAGTTGATGATGGGTGACGGGAGGCGCGGCGAAGGGATCTGCGATTGGAGGGAGACCCGCGCATGGGCTTGGGGTTGAGTACAGTGCTGGTGTCGCGAGGAAGGAGAAGATGCGAGGGTTGGAAGTGAGAGGGTAGCTTGAGTTGTAGGGTTGCTTTTTAGGGGGCTGGGTTGCTATTACGAGAGCCCTGGGTTGGCTTTAGAAAGGAGATAGGTTTGCTTAGGTTCCTCTTTAACAGAGTAGGGCTGTTGTGGATTTATTTGTGTTTGGGTTTTTTCTTGTTGCGTGAAGCCTGGGGAGAGGATCCCTGATAGCCTTTTTGTAGGGAAGTTAGGGGGAGAGATAACGTAGGAAGATGGGATATGGGTTACGTGGGATAATGGGCAGTTGAGATAGGGTACGGTTAGAATCCATAATAATATATTAGATTAAAAAAATTTGATTTTTGAAACTAACAGTATGTACTTGTTATTAGGCTAGGATATGTTAGTAAGGTTCTGTTAACAAAATTTATGCATGAAAAGATCCCTTTCATTTATTTTTTTTAACGTTGAGTTTTTTATTTGAAAATTTAACAGAGGTTAGGATTTTAAATTCGAATATGGAAATTTAAATATAGTTAACTTAGTTACTAATTAATTACGATTACGATATTCGACGTGATGCCGCTCAAAAATTATAAAATTAATACCTGAGCGATCGCACCTTCGAGAATGTCGTGAATACGGGGTCCGGTCACGCGTCTGAGCTACGGAAAATAACAATAAACCCAAATACGAAAATACTCATACGAAACAGCATATGCACTGTACGACCGGAAAGTGGTCGTTACAAATACCTAGCACAAAAAATCAGCAAAAATGTCCGTCGGAACCGGGGATTGCATTCTTCAACTGGAAAATAAGAGAAGACAAAATTAGGCCAAAATTTCAAATCATTTAATAAAACGATCCTTATCTTTCAAAAATGTGGAAAATGCTGAGCTCATAAAAATCCACAAAAATGTCCTTTGGAACTGGGTGATCGCCATCTTCGACTGGAATATAAGAGAAGACAAAATTAGGCCAAATATCATTGATCTAATAAAAAGATCGTCATCTTCAACCGGAAAATAAGAGAGGACAAATTTTGGATAGAAAAATCATATCAATTAATAAAAAGATCCATATCTTTCATAAAATGTATAAAATAGCCCCAAACTTAGAAAATGATATATAAAAATCTTTTCAATTGAAGATGGCGATATCCCAGTTACAACGGACATTTTTATAGATAAAGATGGCGATTTCCATGTTCCGAATTTTGTCTTCTCTTATATTTCAGGTGAAGATGCCGATTTCCCGGTTCCAACGAACAATTTTTGGTCTAATTTTGCCTTCTCTGATATCATTTAACAAATTGATCCGTATATTCCAGAAAATATGGATAATATCCCGTATCTCAGAAATGTCGGCAAAAATGTCGTTGAACCAGGAGTTCGCCAACTTCAAGTGGAAATTAAGAGAAGACAAAATTAGCCCAAAAATCATATCATTTAATAAAACGATCCATATCTTCTAGAAAATGTTGGAAAATATCCCTAGAGCTCAGAAAAATCCGCAAAAATGTCCTTTGGGACCAAGAGAATGCCATCTTCAACTGAAATATAAGCGAAGACAAAATTAGGCCAAAAAACCATATCATTCAAAATAAACATCGCCATGTTCAACTGGAAAATAAGAGAACAAATTTAGGTTATAAAAATAATATCATTTAATAAAAATTTCCATTTATTCCATAAAATCTAGAAAATAGCCCGAAGCTCAGAAAAATCCGAAAAAAAATGTCCGTTGGAACCGGGAGACCGTCATCTTACTCTTAAATATAATAGAAGACAAACTTAAGCTATCAAAATCATATCATTTAATAAAAAGATACATATCTTCCATAAAACAAAGAAAATAGCATCGTGCTCAGAAAATCCGCAAAAATATCCGTTGGAACTAGGAGATCGCCATGTTCAACTGAAAAATAAGAGAAGACAAAAATTTGGCAATAAAAATCATATCATTTAATATAAGGATTCTTATTTTCCATAAAATATAGAAAATATCCCCGAGCTCAAAAAAATCCGCAAAAATATCCGGCAGAACCGAGAGATCGCCAAATTTAATGAAAAAAATTCCTATCATCTAATTAAACGATCCATATCTTCCAGAAAATACAAAAAATAGCCCCGATCTTAAAAAAAAGGCAAACTGTCAGTTGGAACAGTGAGATCGACATCTATGTCGTCCAGAAAATGTAGAAAAAATCCTCGAGCTTTGAAAATCCGTAAAAATGTCTGTTGGAACAAAGAGATTGCATTTTCAATGGAAAAATAAGAGATGACAAAATCAGGGTATGAAAATCATATCATTTAATATAAAGATACATGTCTTCCATTAAATGTAGAAAATAGCACCGAATTCAGAAAAATTCGCAAAAATATCCATGGGAACCGGGAGATCGCACTCTTCAACTTAAAAATAATGGAAGACAAAATTAGGCCGAAAAAATCATCTCATTTAATGAACAGATTCATATCTTCAAGAAAATTTAGAAAGTAGCCCTGAGCTTAGAAAATCTGCAAAAAAATGTCCGTTGGAACCGGTAGATCGCCATCAACTGAAAACAAAGAAGAGACAAAATTAGGCTAAATATTCATATCTTTTAATAAAAAGATTCATATCTTCCAGAAAATGTTGAAAAATTGCTCCGAGCTCAAAAAATACTCCAAAATGTCCGTTGGAACCAGGAAATCAACATACTCAATTGAAAAACATGAGAATGCAAAATTAGGCCAAAAAATCATAGCATTTAATAAAAAGAAACATATCTTCCATAAAATGTAGACATAGCCCAAAACTAAGAAAAATCCGGCAAAATGTCTGTAGGAATCTGGAGATACCCATCTTCAACTGGAAAATAAGAGAAGACAAAATTAGGCCAAAATATCATATCATTTAATAAAACAATACATATCTCCCAAAAGTGTGGAAAATAGACGGAGCTCAGAAAAATCCGCAAAAATGTCTGTTTGAACCAGGTGTTCGCCTTCTTCAACTGGAATATAAGAGAAAGACAAATTTAGGACAAAAAATCAATTCATTTGTTAAAATATCGCTAGCTTCAACAAGAAAATAAGAGAAGACAAATTTAGGCTAAAAATCATATCAATTAATAAAAAGATCCATATCTTTCATAAAATGTTTAAAGTAGCACCAAGCTCAGAAAATGATATATAAAAATCTTTTCAGTTGAAGATGGAGAAATCCCTTTTATAACGGACATTTTTATAGATGAAGATGGCGATTTTTTGGTTTCGAATTTTGTCTTCTCTTATATTTAATTTGGAAATGGCGATCTCACAGTAACAGACATTTTTGTCCTAATTTTGTCTTCTCTGATATCATTTAATAAAACGATCCACATATTCCAGAAAATATAGAAAATATCCCGTAGCTCAGAAATATCCGCAAAAATATCTGTTGGAACCGGGAGATCGCCAACTTCAAGTGGAAATTAAGAGAAGACGAGAAATTAGGCCAAAAAATCATATCATTTAAAAAAATGTTTCATATCTTCCAGAAAATATGGAAATTAGCCCGGAGCTCAGAAAAATCTACAAAAATTTCCTTTGGGACTGAGAGAATGCCATATTAAACTGAAATATAAGAGAAGACAAAATTAGGCTAGAAAAATCATATCATTTAATAAAAAGATCCTTATCTTACAGAAAATGTAGAAAATAATCCCGAGCTCAAAAATTTCGGCCAAAATGTCCGTTGGAACCGGGGTATCGCCATCTTCAACTTAAAAAATAAGAAAAGACAAAATTAGGGTACAAAAATCATATACTGCAATAAAAGATTCATATCTTCTAGAAAATGTATAAAATAATCACAAGCTCAGAAAAATCAACAAAAATATCTGTTGGAATCGAGAGATCGTAATCTTCAACTGGAAAAAAAATAAGAGAAGACAAAATTAGGCTAAAATATCATATAATTTAATAAAACGATCCATACCTTCCAAAAATGTCGAAAATAGGCCTGAGCTCATAAAATCATCAAAAATGTCCGTTGTAACTGCGTGATTTCCATCTTCAACTGGAATATAAGAGAAGACAAAATTACGCCAAAAATCATATCATTTAATAAAAAGATCGTCATCTTCAACTAGAAAATAAGAGAAGACAAATTTACGATAGAAAAATCATATCAATTAATAAAAAGATCCATATCTTTCATAAAATGTATAAAATAACACCAAACTCAGAAAATGATATATAAAAATCTTTTCAGTTGAAGATGGCAAAATCCCGGTTACAACGGACATTTTTATTGATGAAGATGGTGCTTTCCCTGTTCCGAATTTTGTCTTCTCTTATATTTCAGTTGAAGATAACGATTTACCGGTTCCAACAGACACTTTTTGCCCTAATTTTGTCTTCTTTAATATCATTTAATAAAATGATCCATGTATTCTAGAAAATATGGAAAATATCCCGTAGCTCAGAAATGTCCGCAAAAATGTCCGTTGGAACCAGGTGATCGCCAACTTCAAGTGGAAATTAAAAGAAGACAAAATTACGTCAAAACATTTAATAAAACACTCCATATCTTCCTGAAAATGTAAAAAATAGCCGGAAGCTCAGAAAAATCCGCAAAAATGTCCTTTGGGACCGAAAGAATGTCATCTTCAACTGAAATATAAGAGAAGACAAAATTAGGCCAAAAATCATATCATTCAATGTAAACATCGCCATCTTCAACTAGAAAATAAGAGAAAACAAATTTAGGTTATAAAAAGCATCTCATTTAATAAAAAGATGCATAACTTCCATAAAATGTAGAAAATAGCCCGGAACTCAGAAAAATCCGCAAAAATGTCCGCAGGAACCGGGAGATCGTCATTTTCAACTTAAAATAATAGAAAACAAACTTAAGCTATCAAAATCATATCATTTAATAAAAAGATACACATCTTCTAAGAAATAAAGAAAATAGCATTGTGCTCGAAAAATCTAAAAAATGTCCGTTGGAACTAGGAGATCGCCAAGTTCAATTGAAAAATAAGAGAAGAAAAATTTGGCAATAAAAGTCATATCATTTAATATAAAGATTCTTAGTTTCCATAAAATGTAGAAAATATCCCCAAGCTCAGCAAATCCGCAAAAATATCCGATAGAACCGAGAGATCACCAAATTTAACGATAAAAGATAGCACCGAACTCAAAATAATATGCAAAAATATCCATTGGAACCGAAAGATCGCTATCTTCAACTGAAAAATAGGAGAAGACAACATTAGGCTATAAAAATCATCTCATTAATAAAAAGATCCATAATTTTCGAAAATGAAAAAAATATACCGGAGCTCAGAAAAATCCGCAATAATGTTCTTTAAACCAGGAGATTGCCATCTTCAACTGAAAAAATAAGAGAAGATAAAATTATGTCAAAAAATCATATTATTTAATAAAAAGATCCATAACTTCCCAAACTATAGAAAAATAACCACAAGCTCAGAAAAATCGACAAAAATGTCTATTGGAACTTGGAGACCGCCATCTTCAACTGAATAATAAGAGAAGACAAATTTAGGTTATAAATATCATATCATTTAATATAAAGATTCAAATCATACAGAAAATTTCGAACAATGTCTGTTAGAACCGAGAGATCGCCATCTTCAACTAGAAAATGATATCATTTAATAAAAGATACATGTTTGCCATAAAATGTAGAAAATTGCACCGAGCTTCGAAAAATCCGCACAAATGTTCGTTGTAACCGGGAGATCGCATTATTCAACTAAAAAAGAAAGAAAAAATTAGGCCAAAAAATCTTATCATTTAATAAAAACATTTATATATTTCAGAAAATATAAAAAATGCCCAAATCTAAGAAAAATCAGCAAAAAATATATGTTGGAACTGTGAGATCACCATATTCCACTAAAAAAATCGGAAGGCAAAATTAGGCTACAAAAATCTTGTCTTTTAATAAAGAGATGCAGATCTTTAATAAAATGTATAAAATAGCCTGGAGCTCAAAAAATCTGCAAAATGTCATTTGGAACTGGGAGATCACCAACTTCAACTGAAAAATAAGAGATGAAAAAATTTGGATATAAAAATCAAATAATTTAATAATAAGATTTTTTATGTTCCAGAAAGTGTATAAAAGCTCTGAGCTTAGAAAAATCTGCAAAAATATTAGTTGGAACCGGGCGATTGCCATCTTCATTTGAAAAATAAGAGAAAATAAAATTAGTCCAAAATATCATATCATTTAGTAAAATGATATATATCTTCCAAAAAAGTGGAAAATAGCCCGGAGCTCAGAAAATTCCGCAAAAATGTCCGTCGGAACCAGGAGATCACCATCTTCAATTGGAATATAAGAGAAGACAAAATTAGGCAAAAATTCATATCATTTAATAAAAAGATCATTATCTTCAACTGGAAAATAAGTGAAGACAAATTTAAGCTATACAAATGATATCAATTAATAAAAAGATCCACCAAGCTCAGAAATTGATATATAAAAATCTTATCAGTGGAAGATGGCGATATCCTGGTTACAACAGACATTTTTATAGATAAAGAAGGCGATTTCCCGGTTCCGAATTTTGTCTTCGCTTGTATTTCAGTTGAAGATGGTGATTTCCATGTTTCAACGGACATTTTTGCCTGATTTCCTCTTCTTTGATATCATTTAATTAAACGATCCATAACTACCAGAAAATTTGAAAAATAGCACGGAGCTCAGAAAAATCTGCAAAAATGTCCGTTTGAACCGGGAGATCGCTATCTTCAACTGAAATATAAGATTTTTCAGTAGAAGATGGCATTCTCACAGTTGAAGATATGGATCTTTTTATTAAATGATAAGATTTTTAGGCCTAACTTATTCTTCTCTTATTTTGTAGATGAAGATGGCAATCTCTCGGTTCCAACGGACATTTTTGCATAATTTTCTGAGCTCCGAACTATTTTCTAAATTTTCTGTACGATATCAATCTTTAGATTAAATGATATCATTTTTATGGTCTACTTTTGTCTTCTCTGATTTATCAGTTGATGATGTCGATCTTCCAGTTCCAATGACCATTTTTGTAGTTTTTTCTAAACACACAACTATTCTCGACAGTTTATTAAAGATATGAATCTTTTTATTAAATGATATGATTTTTATAGACTAAGTTTGTCTTCTCTTAATTTTTCACTTGAATATGGCGATCTCCCGGTTCCACGGAAATTTTTGCAGAATTTTCTGAGCTCCATGCTGTTTTCTAATTTTGTCTTCTCATATTTTTCAGTTGAAGATGTCGATCTCCCAGTTCCGACAGACTTTTATGCGGTTTTTTAGCTCTGGCCTATTTTCTATATTTTCTGTAAGATGTGGATCTTATATTAAATGACATGATTTTTATGGCCTAATATTGTCTTCTCTTATTTTTCAGTTAAAGATGGCGATCTCCCGTTTGTAACGGAAATTTTTGCATATTTTTCTAAGCTCGGGGCAATTTTCTATATTTTCTGGAATATAAGGATCTTTATATATTTTGATATGAATTTTGTTGCCAATTTTGTCTTCTCTTATTTTTCTAGTTGATGATGGCAATCTCTTTATGAAATGATATAATTATTTGGCCTTATTTTGTCTTCTCTTAAATTTCAGTTGAAGATGGCGATCTCCCGATTCCAACGGAAATTTTTGCGGATTTTTTGAGCTCCGGGATATTTTTCACATTTTCTGGAAGATATGGATAGTTTGTTAAATGATATCAGAGAAGACAATATTCGGCCAAAAATGTCCGTTGAAATTGGGAAATCGTCTTCTCCAATGGAAATATAAGAGAAGACAAAATTCGAAACTGGAAAATTATCGTCTTCATCTATAAAAATGTCCTTTGTAACGAATATCACCATCTTCAACTGATTAGATTTTTATATATCATTTTCTGAGCTTGGTACTATTTTCTATATTTTATGAAAGATATGTATCTTTTTATTAATTGTTATGATTTTATGGCCTAAATTGGTCTTCTCTTATTTTACAGTTGAAGATGGCGATCTTTTTATTAAATTATATGATTTTTGGCCTAATTTTTCTTTTCTTAGATTCCAGTTGAAGATGACGATCTCCCGATTCCAATGGACATTTTTATGAATTCTTCTGAGCACCGGGCATGTATCATTTTATTAAATGGTATGATAATTTAACCTAATTTTGTCTTCTTTTATTTTTTTTAGTTGAAGATGGCGATCTCCTGGTTCTAACAGACATTTTTGTAGATTTTTTTGAGCTCGAAGCTATTATGTACATTTTCTGGAAGATAAGAATTTTTATATTAAATGATATGATTTTTATATCCTAATTTTTTCTTCTTTTATTTTTCAGTTGAAGATGGCGATCTTCCAGTTCCAATTGAAATTTCTGCGAATTTTCTGAGCTCTATGCTATTTTCTACATTTTATTAAAGATATGGATCTCTTTATTAAATGACAAGATTTTTGTAGACTAATTTTGTCTTCTCATTTTTTCAGTTGAATATGGCGATCTCCCAATTCCCATGGAAATTTTTGCGGATTTTTCTTAGATTTGTGCTTCTTTTTACATTTTCTGGAAGATATGGGTCTTTTATGAACTGATATGATTTTTTGGCCGAATTTTGTCTTCTCTATTTTCAGATGACGATGACGATCTCCAGGTTCCAACGAATATTTTTCTGAGCTCCGCGATAATTTCTATAGTTTATGTAAGATATGAATCTTTATACTGATGATATCATTTTTATACTCTAATTTTTTCTATACTTATTTTTCTATTGAAGATGGCTATCTCCCGGTTCCAACGGAAATTTTTTCGGATTTTTTGAAGCTCGGTGCTATTTTCTACATTTTATGGAAGATATGGAATTTTTTATGAAGTGATATGATTTTTATATCCTACATTTTTCTTCTCTTATTTTTTTCAGTTGAATATTGCAATCTACCTGTTCCTGCAGACATTTTTACTGATTTTTGTTAGTTTTGAGGTTATTTTTCTTCATTTTATGGAAGATATAGATCATTTAATTAAATGATATGATTCTTTGGCCTAATGATATCTTCTCTTTTTTTTTCCATTGAAGATGGCGTTCTCACAGTTCCAGCAGAGATTTTTGTGGATTTTTTTGACCTAGAGGCTATTTCTACATTTTCTGGAAGATATAGATCTTTTTATTAAATAATATGATTTTGGCCGAATTTTATCTTCTCATATTTTTCAGATAAAGTGGCGATCTCCCGGTTCTAACAGACATTTTTGTCGATTTTTCTGAGCTCCAGGTTATTTTCACATTTTTTGTAATATACGTATCTTTAGATTAAATGATATGATTTTAATAACCTAATTTTGTTTTCTCCTATTTTTTAGTTTAATATGGCGATCTCCTAGTTGCAACGGAATTTTTTGCAGATTTTTCTGAGCTTGGTGCTATTTTCTACATTTTATTGAAGATATTGCTCTTTTTATTAAATGATATGATTTTTGTAGCATAATTTTGTCTTCTCTTATTTTTCATTTGAAGATGGCGATCTCTGCTTCTCAGGGACATTTTTGCAGATATTTTTGAGCTTGGGACTATTTTTCTACATTTTTTGGAAAGTTATGGATTTTTTATTAAATGATATGATTTTTTGGCTTAATTTTATATTCTCTTTCTTTTAAGTTGAAGATGGCATCTCCTATTTCCAATGGACAGTTTGCGGATTTTCTGAGTTTCGGGCTATTTTCTAAATTTTCTGTAAGATATGAATCATTATATTAAGTGAAATGATTTTATAGCCTAATTTTGTCTTCTCTTATTTTTCAGTTGAAAATGTCACTCTCCAGGTTCCAACGACCATTTTTGCAGATTTTTCTAAACTCAAAATTATTTTCTACAGTTTATTGAAGACTTTTTATTAAATGATATGATTTCTATGGACTAAGTTTGTCTTCTCTTATTTCTCAGTTGAATATGGCGATCTTCCGGTAACAACAGAATTTTTTGCAGAATTTTTTAAGATCTGTGCTATTTTCTACATTTTTCTATAAGATATGGATCTTTATATTAAATGATATGATTTCTATGGACTAAATTTGTCTTCTCTTATTTTTAGTTGAAGATGACTATCTCCCGGTTCCAACGGAAATTTTGGCGTATTTGTTTGGAGCTATGGGATATTTTCTATATTTTCTAGAAGATATAGATCTTTACTTTAAATGATTTGAGTTTTTTGGCCTAATTTTGTCTTCTCTTATTTTTCAAATGAAGATGGCGATCTCCGGCTTCCAACGGATATTTTTACAGATTTTTCTGAGCTTAGGGCTATTTTCTTTATGTTCTGGAAGATAAGGATCTCTATATTAATCGATATAATGTTTGTTGCCTAATTTTGACTTCTCTTTTTTCCAGTGGATGATGGCTATCATTTTATTAACTGATATGATTTTTAGCCTTATTTTGTCTTCTCTTATATTTCAGTTGAAGATGGCGATCTCCTGATTCCGACGAACATTTTTGCGGATTTTTCTGAGCTCTGGGCAATTTTCACATTTTCTGGAAGATATGGGTCATTTTGTTAAATGATATCAGAGAAGAAAAAATAGGCCAAAGAATGTTCATTGAAACCAGGAAATCGCCACCTTCAACTGAAATATTAGAGAAGACAAAATTCGAAAACATGAAATCGCCATCTTCATCTATATAACTGATATGATTTTTATACCCTAATTTTTTTCTTTTCTTATTTTTCTATTGAAGATGGCAATCTCCCCGTTCCAATGGACATTTTTGCAGATTTTTTGAGCTCGGTGCTATTTTCTAAATTTTATGGAAGATATAGAACTTTTTATTTATTAATATGATTTTTATAGCGTACGTTTGTATTCTCTTATTTTTTCCAATTGAAGATGACGATTTTCTAGTTTCAACGGACATTTTCGCAGATTTTTCTTAACTTGAGATTTTTCTACATTTTCTGGAAGATATGTATCCTTTTATGAAATGATATGATTTTTGGCCTAATATTGTCATCTCTTATTTTTCAGTTGAAGATAGCGATCTCCCGATTCCAAAGGACATTTTTGCGGATATTTCTGAGCTCGGGGTTATTTTTCTACATTTTCGTGAAGTTATCGATCTTTTTAATGATATGATTTTTTGACATAATGTTTTCTTCTTTTATTTTTCCATTGAAGATAGCGATCTCCCGTTTCTAACGGAGTTTTTGCGTATTCTTCTGACCTTGGGACTATTTTCTAATTTTTCTGGAAGATATAGATATTTTCATTAAATGATATGATTTTTGTCCTAATTTTGTCTTCTCTTCTTTTTCAGTTGAAGATGGCAATCTCCCTGTTCCAACAGAAATTTTTGCAGATTTTTTTAGCTCGGTTCTATTTTCTACATTTTTATAAATGATGATTTTTATAGTCTACGTTTGTCTTCTCTTATTTTTTTTCAGTTGAGATAGCGTTCTCCCGGTTCCAATGGACATTTTTACGGATTTTTCTTACCTTGAGTTTATTTTTATAAATTTTATGAATGATATGGATCTTTTTATGAAATGATATAATTTTTTGCCCAATTTTATCTTCTCTATTTTTCGATGAAGATGATGTTCTCCTCGTTCCAACTAACAATTTTGCGGATATTACTGAGCTCCGAGATATTTTCTACCATTTCTGAAAGATATGAATCATTATATTAAATGATATGATTTTATAGCCCAATTTTGTCTTCTCTTACTTTTTATTTGAAGAAGGCGATCTCCAGGTTCCAACGAATATTTTTGCTGATTTTTTTGAGCTCGGTGCTATTTTCTACATTTTATGGAAGATAGAGAAATTTTATTAAATGATATGATTTTTATAGCATACGTTTGTCTTCTCTTATTTTTTAGTTGAAGATGGCATTCTCTCTGTTCCAACGGAAATTTTTACGGATTTTTCTGAGCTCCAGGCTATTTTCTACATATTCTGGAAGATATAGATCTTATTAAATGATATCATTTTATGGTCTAATTTTGTCTTCTATTATTTTTAAGTTGAAGATGGCGATCTCCCACTTCCAACCGATATTTTTGCGTATTATTCTGACGTCGTGGATATTTTCTAAATTTTCTGAAATAAATCTATTTTTGTATTAAATGCTATGATTTTTGGCCTAATTTTGTCTTCTCTTATTTTTCAGTTAAAGAAGACATATCTCCCGGATTCAACAGACATTTTTGTGGATTTTTATGAGCTCGGTTCTATTTTCTATATTTGATTAAAGATAAAAATCTTTTTATTAAATAATATGATTTTTATAGCCGACATTTATCTTCTCTTATTTTTTCAGTTGAAGATGGCGATTTACCCGTTCCAACAGACATTTTTGCGGATTTTTCTTGGCTTGGGAATATTTTTCTAACTTTTTTGGAAGATACAGATATTTTAATTAAATGATATGATTTTTTGGCCCAATTTTGTATTCTCTTGTTTCAATTGAAGATGGCGATCTCCGGTTTCCAATTTACATTTGTGTGGATATTTTGAGCTCCGGACTATTTTCACAATATCTATAAGATATAGATCTTTATACTAAATGATATGATTTTATTGCATATTTTTGTCTTTGCTTATTTTTCAGCTGAAGATTTTTGCGGATTTTTCTGGTTCCAACAGACATTTTTGGAAGATATGGATCTTTTTAATAATGATTTGATTTTTGTCCTAATTTTTCCTTCTCTTATTTTCAGTTGAAGATAGCGATCTCCCGGTTTAACTGATAATTTAGCAGATTTTTCTGAGCTAGGTGCTATTTTCTATATTTTGTGGAATATATGTATTTTTTATTAAATAAGATATTTTTATAGCCTACATTTTTCTTCTCTTATTTTTCAGGTGAAGATGGCAATCTGCAAGTTCCAACGGACATTTTTGCAGACTTTTCTTTGCTTGGGACTATTTTTCTATATTTTCTGTAAGATATGGATCTTTTATTAAATGATATGATTTTTTGGCCAAATTTTGTATTCTCTTATTTTTCAACTGAAGATGGTGATCTCCAAGTTCGAACAGATATTTTTAGAGGTTATTCTGACGTCGTGACTATTTTCTAAATTTTCTGGAAGATATGGAACTTTTTATTGAATAATTTGATTTCTGGCCTAATTTTTCCTTCTCTTATTTTCAGTTGAAGATGGCGATCTCCGGTTCCAACTGATATTTTTGTGAATTTTTCTTAGCTCGATGCTATTTTCTACATTTTATGGAATATATGAATCTTTTTATTAAATGATATGATTTTTATAGCCTATATTTTCTTCTCTTATTTTTTTGGTGAAAATGGTGATCTACCGTTTCCGATGAAATTGTGGACATTTCTTTGCTATGGACTATTTTTCTACATTTTCTGTCAGATATATATTTTTTAAATGCAATGATTTTTGGCCTAATTTTGTCTTCTCTTTTTGAGTTGAAGATGGCGATCTCCCGGTTCCAACGTACATTTTTGCGGATTATTCTGACCTCGGTGCTATTTTGGATCTTTTATTAAATGACTTGATTTTTGGCCTAATTTAGCCTTCTCTTAGTTTTACGGATTTTTCTTAGCTCATTGTTATTTTCTACATTTTATTGAATATGTGTATCTTTTTATTAAATGAGATGATTTTTATATACTACATTTTTCTTCCCTTATTTTTTCAGGTGAAGATGACAATCTATTGGTTCCAACGGACATTTTTGTAGACTTTCTTTTGCTTGGGACTATTTTTCTACATTTTCTGTAAGATATGTATTTTTATTAAATGATATGATATTTGGCCTAATTTTGTATTCTCTTTTTTCAGTTGAAGATGGCGATCTCCCGGTTCCAATGGACATTTTGAAAGATTTTTCAGAGCACCTGTCAATTTTCTATATTTTATAAAAGATATGAATCTTTTTATTAAGGATATGATTTTTGACCTAATTTTGTCTTCTCTTATTTTTCAATTGAAGATAGCGATCTCCTAGTTCCAACGGACATTTTTGCCGATTTTTTGGAGTTTCAAGCTATTTTCTACATTTTATGGAACATATGGCTCTTTTTAAATGATTTTATTTTTATAGCCGAAGTTTGTCTTGTCTTATTTTTCAATTGAAGATGGCAATCTCCCAGTTCCAACAGATATTTTTGTGGATTTTTCTGAGCTCCAAGCTATTTTCTAATATATATTGATCATTTTATTAAATGATAAGATTTTTTTGACTTATTTTGTCTTATCTTATTTTTTTGTTGAAGATGTCGACTCCCGGATCCAACGGACATTTTTGCAGATTTGTCTGAGCTCGGGACTATTTTCTACAGTTTATTGAAGATATGTATCTGAAAATGATATGATTTTATCGCCTAATTTTGTCTTCGCTTATATTTAGGTTGAAAATATCGATCTCCTGGTTCCAACAGAATTTTGCGGATTTTTCTGAACTCCGAGCTATTTTCTACATTTTCTATAAGATATGAATCTTTATATCAAATGATATGATTTTTATGGCAAAATTTTCTATTCACTTATTTTTTGAATATGGCAAACTCCCGGTTCCAACAGACATTTTTGCAAATTTTTCTGAGCTACGTGATGTTTTCTACATTTTCTGTAAGATATGAATCTGTATATTAAATAATATGATTTTTATAGGCTAATTTTGCATTCTCTTATTTTTTTTTTAAATTGAAGAAATCGATCTCCCGGTTCGGTCAGACATTTTTTCGGATTTTTCTGACCTTGAGATTACTTTCTACATTTTCTGGAAGATAAGGATCTTTTTATTAAATGATATGATTTTTTGGCCTAATTTTGCCTTCTCTTACGTCTGACGGTGATCTCTAGGTTCCAACAGATATTTTTGCGGATTTTTATTAGCTCCGGCTATTTTCTATATTTTCTGTAAGATATGGAGATCTTTAGAGTAAATAATATGATTTTTATAGCCAAATTTCATCCTCTTATTTTTCAGTTGAAGATAATAATCTCCCAACGGACATTTTTACGGATTTTTCTAAGCTCAGTGCTATTTTTTAAATTTAATTGAAGATATGGATCTTTTTATTAAATGATATGATCTTTATAGACTATTTTGTCTTCTTTTATTTTTCAATTGTACATGGCGATCTCCCAGTTCCAATGGACAGCTTTGCGGATTTTTCTGAGCTCGGAACAATTTTTCTACATTTTCCAGAAGTTATGTATATTTTTATTAAATGATATGATTTTTTGGCCTAATTTTGTCTTCTCTTATTTTTTATTTGAAGATGGCAAACTCCAGGTTCCAACAGATATTTTTGCAGATTTTTCTGAGCTCGAAAATATTTTCTACAGTTTATTGAAGATGTGGTTCATTATATTAAATGATATGATTTTTATAGACTAAGTTTGGCTTCTCTTATTTTTAAGTGGAAGATGGTGATATCCCGTTTCCAACGGAATTTTTTGCGGATTTATCTGAACTCGGGGCTATTTTCTAAATTTTGTGGAAGATATATCTTTTTATTAATGATAAGATTTTTATAACCTAAGTTTGTCTTCTCTTATTTTTTTAATTGAATATGGCAATCTCCCGGTTCCAACGGACATTTTTACGGATTTTTCTGAGGTCGGGGCTATTTTCTACATTTTATTAAAGATATAAATCTTTTAATTAAATGATATGATTTTTGAATATGGCGATCTCCTGGTTCTAAGTACATTTTTGCTGATTTTTCTAATCTCTAGGTAATTTTTCTACATTTTCTAGAAGATATGTATCTTTTTATTAAATGATATGATTCTTTTGGACTAATTTTTTCTTTTCTTATTTTTTCGTTAAAAATGGCGATCTTCCGGTTCTAATGCATATTTTTCCGAATTTTTCTGAGCTCCAGGCAATTTTCTACATTTACTGTAACGGTTATAATGCATATTTTTCCGCATTTTTCTGAGCTCCAGGCAATTTTCTACATTTACTGTAAGATATGAATCTTTATATTAAATGACATGATTTTATAGTCTATTTTTTGTTATCTTATTTTTTTAGTTGAAGATGACGATCTACCAGTTCGAACGAAAATTTTTGCGTATTTTTCTGAGCTGCGGCTATTTTGTACATTTTATGGAAGATAAGTATCTTTATATTAATTGATATTATTTTTATTGCCTAATTTTATCTTCTCTTATTTTCAAGTTGATGATGATGATCTTTTTTTAAATGATATGATTTTTGGCCTTATTTTGTCGGCTCTTATATCAGTTGAAGATGGAGATCTCCCAGTTTCAACGTACTTTTTGCGTATTTTTCTGAACTCCGGGCTATTTTTTACATTTTCTGGAAGATATGGATCATTTTATTAAATGATATCAGAGATGATATGGATCGTTTTATTAAATGATATCAAAGATGACAAAATTAGGCCAAAAAATGTCCATTAAATCCGAGATATCGCCAATTTCAACTAAAATATGAGAGAAGACAAAATTCGAAACCAGGAAATCGCCATCTTCACCTGTAAAATGTCTGTTGTAACTGGGAATTCGCCATCTTCAAATGATAAGATTTATATATATCATTTTCTGAGCTTGGTGCTAGAAGATATGGGTTTTTTATTAATTTTTATAATTTTTATAGTCTAAATTTGTCTTCTCTTATTTTCTAGTTGAAGATGGCAATCTTTTTATTAATTGATATGATTTCAAGCCTAATTTTGTCTTCTCTTATATTCCAGGTGAAGATGGCGATCTCCTAGTTCCAACGGACATTTTGGCTGATTTTTCTGACCTCCGGGCTATTTTCCACATTTTTGGAAAATATTTATTATTTTGTTAAATGATATGATATTTTTACATAATTTTGTCTTCTTTTATTTTTCAGTTGAAGATGGCGATCTCCCGGTTCCAATGGACATTTTGCACATTTTTCGGTTACAGATATGAATATTTATATTAAATGATATGATTTTTATTAGTTGAAGATGGCGAACTCTCGGTTACAACAGATATTTTTGCAGAATTTTCATAGCTCGAGGCTATTTCATGTAATTTATTGAAGCTATGGATCTTTTAATTAAATGAAATGATTTTTATAGACTAAGTTTTCTTCTCTTATTTTTCAGTTGAACATGGCAATCTCCCGGTTCAGACGGACATTTTTGCGGATTTTTCTAACCTCGACGCTATTTTCTACATGTTCTGGAAGATATGAATCTTTTTGTTAAATGATATGATTTTTTGTCTTAATTTTATCTTCCCTTTTAAATGATATGATTTTTTGTCTTTATTTTATCTTCCCTTACTTTTAAGATGAAGATGGCAATCTCCCAGTTCCAACGGACAATTTACGGATTTTTCTTTGCTCTGTGTTATTTTCTACATTTTATGTAAAATATGGTTCTTTAGAATAAATGATATGATTTTTATAGCCAACCTTTGTCTTATCTTATTTTTAAGTTGAAGATGACGATCGCCTGACAGACATTTATACGGATTTTTCTGAGCTCAGAGTTATTTTCTATATTTTCTGGAAGATAAGGATCTTTATATTAATTGATATGATTTTTGTAGCCTAATTTTGTCTTCTCTTATTTTCCAATTGAGATGGCGATCTTTTTATTAAATGATATTTTTTGGCCTTATTTTGTCTTCCTTATATTTCAGTTGAAGATGGCGATCTCCCGGTTCCAACGGACATTTTTGCGGATTTTTCTGAAATTCAGACTATTTTTCACATATTCTGGAAGATATGGATCATTTTATTAAATGATATCAGAGAAGACAAAATTAGGCCCAAAATGTCCGTTGAAACCGGAAAATCGCCATCTTCAACTGAAACCAAAGAGAAGACAAAATTCGGAACCAGGAAATCAACATATTCATCTATAAAATGTCCGTTGTAACCGAGATATCGCCATCTTCAACTGAAACCAAAGAGAAGACAAAATTTGGAACCAGGAAATCAACATATTCATCTATAAAATGTCCGTTGTAAACGAGATATCTCCATCTTCACCGATAAGATTTTTATATATGATTTTCTGAGCTTGGTGCTATTTCTACATTTTATGACAGATATATATCTTTTTATTAATTGATATGATTTTTATAGCTTAAATTTGTCTTTTCTTATTTTCGAGTTAAAGATGGCGATCTTTTTATTAAATGATATGATGTTTAAGCCTAATTTTGTCTTCACTTATTGATGTGACCCAGCTCATCAACTTACAAACTGAAGACCACATTCTAATTGAAGGTCCAACACAAGAGGAATGCTAAAAAGAAAGTAAAATGAAATTGGATCCCAAGTAAAAGCATTGCTGGCCCAAGAAAATTGTGCTCATAAAGAGGCCTAAGTCTTGCTAATCCAAGCCTAAGAAATTAAGGCCATAACTTAGAATGCATTCATGGGGAAGATCAAGAGTCATGTAGCCATAATCTGAATGTATTCATGGGGAAAGATCAAGATTCATGTGCAACAATAATTCTGAATTCATGGGGAAAGATCAAGATTCATGTGCAACAATAATTCTGAATTCATGGGGGAAGATCAAGAGTCATTTGTATCCAATAAATCTGAATTCATGGGGGAAGCTGAAGAGTCAAGTGCAACAACAACCATTAAATCTGAATTTATGGGAGATCTAGAACCAAGAATCATAAACTTATGAATTTTAAATGTATTTTTGTGCATGGCATTAGGCTCATAATTTCAAGTTGTCTTTTGGTCTTCCTTAGGTCACATTTATGTCTTTTACTTATTCCAGGTCATTATGATGACTAATGGGCTACCAAAAGCCATTGATTGTCCTTAATTAAAGAGTCTTTTAAGTTTCCAAGCTCTACCTATAAATAGAGCATGTAATCTTTTGTAACAAGCATCAATCAATTGGATTATCAATTTAGAATAGTATTCTTCTCAAATTGTGAGAGTTTTTATATCTTCTTTAGCTCTTGTGAAATCTTGCACTGTCAATCTTCCTTTTAAGATTGGTGATCCAAATTCGCAAAAGCCCCCAATTCGTGCTTCAACCCTAGTGTGTTGTTGTATGGATTGGTTAAACTCGTGTTTGTGGTTGGACAAGTGGTCTAAGTAGCAGGTCGCGTTCATATAACATTGGTTGTCTATTTGCATTTGTCAGGTTAGTGAACCATCTTTATTTAGAGCTTATCACTCCCATTTTCCTTTCTCTATGGCTGGAGTGTGTGATCATATCCTTCTTTTTAAGTTTATTTTGAGTTCTCTGAATAACCTACACCATGAAGATCGGGCCACCTCTATGGTTTCACATCATTTGGTATCAGAGCCCCAAGTTGACACTGTAGGTTTCTTTCAATCATTTCATTGCTTCAAAAAAATTTATGTATCAAATTTTTTCATTTCCTCTATTTCTGTAAAAAAAAGAAACTCCTCCATAATAATTCCTTATTACCTTCATTTTATCATTAGTGTGCAAGACTTTTGTTTCATCTTCCTGTTTTAGAGAGCTATTGTTTTTATATCGTTCAAAAGTTCTGTTGTTGTTTTTCATACAAGCAAAAAAATCAAAAAAAAGCAAAAAAAAAAGCAAAAAAAAGCAAAAAAACAAAAGAAAAAAATCCGAAAAAAGAAAAAGAAAGTAAAGCTTGGAAAAAAAACGAGAAAAAACAGTGGTGCTCAATTTAGTTCTTACATTCTGTTATCTTACAAATTAATAGCTCATATTGTTGCATTTTTGTCTTGCACTAGCAAGAAATTTCCTTCTTTTTATTGAATTCCTACTCTAGACCAAATCCTATTTCGGGCATAAACCCTTCCATTATTCACAATTTTACCAACCACCACACATACTTGGTTAAAGTGAGTAACTGACATTATTGGATCACTCAATAAGTATTTGGGTTGCATACGAGCTAAGGACATATTCTGAGGAAATTGTAAGTTGGTGAGATTATCAAGAGTGTATATTTTTTCTCTTTCACTAACATGGTAGGAAATCCAGAAGATACTACAAAACACGGAGAAAATCTTTTCAAATGCAAGCATTAGTGAGCCATCT
Source organism: Scilla litardierei (assembly GCA_030789695.1). Lineage (NCBI taxonomy): Eukaryota > Viridiplantae > Streptophyta > Magnoliopsida > Asparagales > Asparagaceae > Scilla > Scilla litardierei. The sequence continues at coordinate 48,321 of JAULAV010008898.1, forward strand.
TGAGAGATTGTTTGACAGAAAGCTAAAACGAATCCATGAATGATTAGATCAAATGGAGAATCAAGCTTTTACAGAACAAAATCATCCAAACAATCAAGAACAACCTCATGGAATACAGAGAGCCAAATTGATGGGGATGAATTTGAAGATCACCATCCAATAAGAAGGAGATTTCATCGTGATGAACAAAGGAGACATAGAAACAAAGGAGACATAGAAACAGAGGAGACAACATTAGTGGAATTAAAATCAAAGTACCTTCTTTTCAAGGCAAAAATGATCTCAATGCGTATTTGGAGTGGGAAATGTGTGTTGAGCAAATGTTCTCATGCCATGACTACTCTGAAGGTAACAAGGTGAAACTTGCAGATCTTGAGTTTACTGATTATGCTCTTGTTTGGTGGGATCAGGTGCAAAAGGAAAAAAAACATTATGGAGAACGTCCCATTAGTACTTAGATGGAAATGAAATCAACAATGAGAGGAGGTTTATTCCATCTTATTACCATAGGAAACTTCATCACCAACTGCAACGACTCAATCAACGCTCTAAGAGTGTAGATGAGTATCACAAAGAGATGTAGATTGCCATGATTCGAGCAAATGTGATGGAGGACATAGAAGCAACAATGGCGTGTTTCTTGCGAGGCCTTAATCCTAATATTGTTGATGATGTGGAGATGCATCACTATGTAAAGCTTCAGGACATGGTCCACTAAGCCATCAATGTAGAACAACAATTGAAGAGGAGAAATGCTGCAAGGAAGGGCTATAATTCTTTTATCCCTTGGAAGACCAGTTCAAAGAGAGATACTCCATCTAGTTCGAAGGAGAATACTTCGAAGAAAGTTGAGAAGACGGTTGATATTCCAAAGAAGATGCAAATTGAAGCAAATACTTCTAGAAGCCGTGACATAAGATGCTTCAAATGCCAATGAAGAGGACACATTTCAAGCGAGTGCCCTAACAAGCGTGCCATGTCATCAATAACCATGGTGACTGGGAGACTGTAGAAGAAGAATCTGCTGAAAAAGATAAGATGTTGCTTGAAGATGATGACAGAGAAATTACTGTCGAAGGAGAATTTTTTGTGACTAGAAGAGCACTTAGCATTCAAATGAAGGAGGAAGAGAACAACCAAAGAGAGAAATTGTTCCACACACGCTACCTAGTCCAAGGGAAAGTATGCAATGTAATCATAGAAGGAGGAGTTGCAGTAATGTAGCAAGTGCTGGATTAGTGAATTAGTGAAGAAGTTGAGTCTTATGACATTGCATCGACAACCTTACAAGCTACAATGGCTCAACGAATGTGGAAAGTTGAAGGTAACAAAACAAGTCACATTCCTATTTTCTATTGGGAAATATAGAGAAGAAATAATCTGTGATGTTGTTCCTATGAAAGCATGTCATCTCTTGTTGGGCAGACTGTGGCAGTTTGATCATCGGGTAACACATGACGGGTACTTAAACTGTTATTCTTTTGTACTTCGAGGGGAGCCAATAACTCTCCTTCCATTATCCTTAAAACAAATATTGTAAGATCAAATAAAGAGAGAAAAGAAAAGAGAAAGTGAGAGAGGAAAAATGACTCAACAAGAAGAGACTAAAAATGAGAGTGAGAAAAGATGAGATATTTGAGTGAAGAAAAAGAAAGTAAACAGAGAGAAAATTCAAAAAGAAAAGGAGAGAAAAAAGAAAAAGGAGAGAAGAGTTTTCTAGTGGCAAAAAGAAGTGAGATTAAGCCAGCCTTGTTTTCTAAACAAAACGTCCTAGTACTTGTGTACAAAGAGGCGATGTTGAATACTAACGACTTAACCTCTGCTTTGCCTAGCGTTGTTTTATCTCTTTGGTAGGAATATGAAGATGCATTTCCTTATGAGATACCACCAAGTCTACCACCAATGAGAGGCATAGAGCATCAAATTGATCTTATTACTGGATCATCTTTGCCTAATCATCCAACATACAGCACCAATCCTAAAAATACTAAGGAAATTCAAAGGCAAGTTCAAGAGTTAATGAGCAAAGGATACGTTAGAGCGAGCCTCAGTCCTTGTTCAGTCCCTGTATTGCTTGTACCCAAGAAAGTTGGTACATGGAGAATGTGTGTTGATTGCAGATCCATTATCAACATCACGGTAAGATATCGTCATCCTATTCCTTGGTTAGATGATATGCTAGATGAATTATCTGGTTCAACTATTTTCTCTAAAATTGACTTAAAAAGTGGTTATGATCAAATAAGAATGAAAGAAGGAGATGAATGTACAACGGCATTTAAGACTAAACATGGATTGTATGAATGGTTAATTATGCTTTTTGGGTAAACTAATGCACTTGGCATGTTCATGAGATTAATGAATCGTGTCTATCATGCTTACATGGGTAACTTTCTAGTAGTTTACTTTGATGATATTCTTGTGTATAGAAGAACATTGGATGAACACGTGGATCACCTTAGACAAATTCTAGAGGTTCTAAAAAAAGGTGAAATTGTTTGGCCATTTAAAAAGTATGATTTTGCACATATAAAATTGTTTTTCTTGGCTGTGTGGTTAGCATTACAGGTATTTCAACGGATGAAGATAAGATTACAGCAATCCAAGATTGGACAACCCTTACCACTGTTGGACAAGTTGTAACGGCCGCTTTCTGACCGTTCGTATTTTCTGCGCGTACGACTCTTTTCGTATGCGTATTATATTTGGCATCTTCTTGGATCCGGACTATACGATGTGATATGTCGTTGTGACCGTATGGAAGAGTAGTTATTTGTGGGATTTTTAGTGAACATCATTTCACGGGTCGTTCTCCCGCAAATCAGGTTTGATTGCAGGATCGTCGTAGCTTTAGACTTAGTCACCGGATCTTTTTATTTTTAGTTCGTTCTCCGTGGACCAAATGCACGATTGACCACCGTACCCCTGAGCCTCTCTTCGTCACGGTCGTCTCGATATTTTTTTCGTAATTTTTTGACACCCCTTAGCCCAATCAATTCACTAATCAAAATCAAGCCCATTAAGCCTAATTCAAATTCAAATTCAAATTGCTAATCCAAATCTTAGAGGATTTGTACGTATCATGAAATTGATATTCTGCCACTACCCTCACCCAGCTTTTCCTCTCTTTGCACACCCTCTCTCTCACACTCCCTCTCCCACATCCCTAAATTAGAGGTCAAGATAACAACTTATCTCTTTAAATCAACAAATCAACAAACCAACTCAACCCGAACAAAACTCACGCACCCATTGCTGGCCGCCGCCCTCTTCTCCTTTTGTGCACCCACCTCGTCACCGACGGCCACCACCTGACCCCCTGACGTCTGGCATCCCTCCTCTTCCTTCTTCTCCACTCTCTCTAAAAAGCCACCAAAACCCCAAGAAAAACCCAAGCATAGGCCGCCTGAAAACCGCATCACAGTCTGCCGGAAAATCGCCACCACCGCTGTCGTTCTGGCGACCCCCTCTGGAAAAATCCACCTCCCTCGGCCTCCCCTCAAATCCCCCTATCACATGCAACTCTCTTTCCCCTTCCCTCTACTCTCTATCTCCTTCAAAACCCTCTCAAACACAACATAAACCCGGTTTTGGACAGATCTATCCATCGTCGGAAAAACGCCATGCCCAGCCACCTCCGGCCACCTCCGGCGACCATCCTACCACTATTGGACTCCCATAGAACCCCCTATCAACTACAACTCTCCTTCCTCACTTCTCTCATCTCTATATCCTCGAAAACCAGTTGAAACCAAGCCCTAGCGGCTGTTTTTGACAGATCTGTGCACTGTTCTTCAACACCGACGCTCGGCCATCTCCGACCACTTTCGACAACCACTCTACCACCATTAGATCCCTCTTGAACCCCTTTAACTACTGCAAGTCTCCTTTAACTCCTCTGGTTGCTGATTTTCTGCTGCGACGTGCGACAACGATCGTTGCGCGAATCTGTCCTCTTCGTCTTCTCACGGCCGCCCACCACCGTGTGCTAACACCGTCAGCCACCCACTAGACCAAGAAACCAACACTGACCTTCTGTAATCCCTGACAGCCCCTTTTCCCTTCAGAGTTCACGTGCATCACCTAACTCACGTGTTTTTACCCGACATTGCCGCCGTCGTGAAGATCCGTTGCGCTACCCGCAACGGGAAAGAGATCGTTGCTTGCTCACTATTCATGCCACCACCTCGCTATCTGAAAGTGTCTCGTTGTGCTATCCATGGTCGAGATGTTGCAGACATTACCGATCCATCGTCGTTCAGACCCGACATCCGCTTTTCGATCAACGTCAAAAAGGTTAGTCCTCTAAAGCGTAGTAAGAACCCCCACTGTAGCAAATCGAAAACTTTATCTAAAAATCGTCAACAATAATTAAATTTCATTTCTGCTCCTTTAAAACGTTGCAAAATATTAGACATCGATGAAGGACTGAATATCAGTGCACATAGGATAGATCATCAATTAGGCTGAACCAAAACAAAAACGTGACTTTGACCGCTAGGATAGACCCGTTGAACCTAGAAATGAAATCTAATAGGAATGGTGAAAATCGTGTACTGACACCGCTGTTGACCTGTTTCAGACGGACCCACACATACGCACTGCCTCGACAAGACGTTCCAGACAGACGATGCACTCGCCACCGCAGGCAAGTGTTTCTCAGTTGCGTACTTTCGGCCACGTTTAGGCCACCTGTCCGTTAAAATATAAAAGTACGATTAAAGAGAACCGGACGTGAAATGATAGCGTCCGGGACCCCCTTGACAGCTTAGACTTGACGATGAAGTCTAAGCACAAACAACAACTACAACTAAACCATATGACTTATCTGTGTGTGCGTGTGTGGACCCCCTAGAATCAACAACAACTGCTACCATAGGTTTCATCTGTGCGTGCGTGCATGTGGACACCCTAGAACAACTTTGCCCTTGCCATGTCATAAACATCTTGCACGACATATCTTACATAGCCTGCAGGCAAAGAGACGCTCACCTAGCAGAGTGTGCGATCTTTGTTATGGAACACCTACGGGAAGCTCGGCACACTCCTAGCAGAGTGAGTGTCCCAGCAGACTGTGGAGATAAAGGTACTCACCTAGCAGAGTGAGTGGTCTTATACAGTGGTATAGATTCACCAACGGAACGTTCGTCGCTCATCTAGTCGTTGAGCTTCCCAAGTGTTCAAATCGAAGAGTGTTAAACGGTGAACGTGTAGGAAGAAATGACACTCTATTCTGAGTCCATTTGACCCTTCAAATAAGGGTCCAAAGATAGCCCAAACCCAAGCCGCCATTCCAGCTAGGGTTCACAACCCAAGCATGGGGCCCACGACATGTGCCCCACCTAGCCAGCGCATGCCAACAAGGTGCGCACCCAACACGCGTCGGTGCAGGACACATGCTATGCCCGCACCCACGCTGGCGCGGGCCGGCGGGCCCCTGCCCGCATGAAGCGGGCAGGTCCCGCATGCTGCCTACGGGTGTGGGCGCATGCTCCTTTAGCGGGTGCGAGCACCTGCCAGCCTAGCGGGTGTGGGCACCCGCTTGATAAGCGGGTTGGACGCCCTCCTTGCGAGAACCCGGCCCGCAATGCCCAACTTGGGCTAAATTCATGTTTTTGGCTACATTTCGCACGTTTGGAGTCCGTTTTTACGCGGTTTGAACCTATATTTAGATCGGCACGATTGATTCGTAGTGAAAAGTGTATATTTATACCCCCCCTAACTACACCCATCTTGTGCATATAACTCATTGAATCATGATCACTTAACTATATTTGCATCAATTCTTCATCTTTTGAGCATATGATTTTATTTCAGCACAATTTCACTTGAATCATGCTCACTTAACTATATTTGCATCAATTCTTCATCTTTTGATCATATGATTTTATTTCAGCACAATTTCACTCTCCAAAGCTTTATAAACATGAAATGTGTTTTCACATATTTTTCTGGATTTTTCAGGAATCAAGTAATTGGAGAAGTGAACATGGGACCAGGAAAGTCGACTGTCCTTACAACGACAGTCGCCTGGAGCAAGCGAAAGTGCAACACACTCGCCTGTAGAAGGATTGACAGTCGACTGTACGACTGTGCAGTCGACTGTTTCATCTCCTCCTGAAGGACAAAGGAAATCCAACTCTCTATCGATTTGAAACTTCTGCAGCAGGCGACTGAAGCACAAAAGTCGCATGTGTCATTCACAGTCAATTGTGATTTTCAAAGTAGTTGCCTACCCCCTTTTGAAGCAATGCTGCCTGACCAACGACAGGCGACAGACGTTTATCTAGCAGTCGCCTGTCGCGGGTTTTTCCTGACGGATATGGGTTACAAGAAACAGGTTTTTCTTAACCCGATTTCTCTCCAGTCATTGTGGGCCGTTGGATGCTTCTTTGAAGGGGTAGGATGCAATCCCCTAGGGGGTTAAAACTCCTAAACTTGATGTAATGGGGAGCAAGTTGGCAAGGTCATTTTTACTATTCCATTGGGGGTTTAGACCCCCCATCTTCTTCCCCAAAGGCCAGGGCTAGGGTTGTAGGCCATTAGAACTTGGTGGAGCTTGGAGGAGGAGCAAGAGAGGGAAGGCCTACGTTTTTAGGTTATATTTGGTGATCTCTTCCCCTGTCTTGTAACATTTGGTTTCTATTGTATTGTAATGAATATTATTGAATGATTGTTGAATGAGAGTGAGACCCATTTGATAGTTGTTTGATTTCTGGCGTGTAATGAATGTTTATTTGCTTTTTTAAATGATTATCAAGTTTCTTTCATTATGAAGGCCTAGAGCCAATTTGTGTGTGGATTGGGATTAACTAGGGTTGTATGGTTGATTAGTAATTATTCATCTCTTGCATTTAATTGGATTTAGCATACCTCAAAATGGGTGCTAATAGTGTTGATTGATGGGTTGTGCCCTATATTTCATTGAGTCGTGCACCACTCTTGGTGGGACAGTAGAACGGTGGTGTACCTTAAGGGTCACACCTATGTGCACCGTCCTTGCATTCTATTGACATGGATGCAAGGATTGACTCACGAGTTTAAGTTAGGGATTTTTACCTACTGATCAACACACGGATGAATCGTGCATTACCCTTGGTGGAGCCGTAGAACGGCGGTGTGCCTTAAGGGCATTACCTTTGTGTACAACCCTGCATACCATGAAATGGATGTGAGGGTTGATTCATTTGAGATAAACCTATTGCTAATCAACCCATAAACCTAATGATATCCCATTACATACACTTTTCCTTGCTTGACTAGCTCCCTACTTTGGTCTACACCCGACCTACCTTGGGTTTGGCTCGATCGTATCACCCCATACTTCCACTCACCGCACTTGTTAGTTTAATTGGTTGTACCAATACCTTTAGCCTTTCCTTAACCAATTGAGATTTTGATTGTGAAATGAGTTGTCACTATGGATTTGACTCCGTACTCACGGGTTTATATTGCTTTGACACTCCAACCCTTGGGAGGCGAGCGTGTGCATCCTACTTGGATTGTGCATGCCCTGCGGTCCATCAATTTGGCGTCGTTGCTGGGGACAATGGTTTTCACACTCACATTTTTGATTGATTTTAGACACTTTAGGTGTAGACTTCCAGCTTAGTGTTGAGTCTTTTTGGTTGTTTATTTTATACTTTTTTGAGTCATTTTTCTTTCTTTCTTTATTTTATTTTAAAAATCTTTTGTATAAATTTTTTTTTCTTATGGATTCATTTTCAAACTTTAGCGATGTTTATGTGGAGGATTCCCAACTCCCACAGTTTTCACGGTATGGGGTTGGAAAATCCTAGTTCATTTATGCAAAAGTTTGAAAATTGGTGTAGAAAAGAGTTTTGGGATTTGTTTGATGAGAACACTTGTGCATATTTTGTTTATTTTAAAGTGTTCACATATACTTTGAGAGATGATGCTAAAATTTGCTTTGATGCTTTTCCTCGAGATTCTTTTTCTACTTGGCTTTCTTTTCAGACTAATTTCCTTCGGGCTTTCTTTCCTATTTATTACAGGAATCGGGTACAGATGCACCAGGCATTTGAGCAGCTCATGGAGAGCAGTGGTGGAGATTTCTTTGCATACACGACAAATGATGCATGGTTGTACCTGAGGGACCTAGCAGAGTGGGAGCAGACTGCACCATCTGGAGAGCCTTCACTTGGATATGAGGATGATGGCCAGTCCCCGGTTCCACTTCAGGATGCAGAGCAGCAGGTTTAGTGTCAGTTTGAGGAGCCACTTTTGGGCTCATTTTCTTGCGGCCCCATGGGATATCTAGCAGAGCAGGATGTTGGGTTGCAAGAGAGCCAGATAGAGGATATTAAGAAATTGCATATTAAGGACCAGGAGGATATGGATGATGGAGTGCATGTCACCCATAATGGAGACACGATGCAGTTTCGTTGGGTTGGTGGTGATGATGAGATGGAGATGTGTCCAGGCACGAGTGAGATAGATGACATCGGAGTGCATGAGTCACATCGCCTATCTGATCCATTACCACATATGGAGGTGTGCGAGCATCTTGGTTGGACTGTTGAGATGGTTTACTACGGTGATATTAAAGAGGATGAGTGCACGGGATATAGCCTACAGACTACTTTGGAGACCGAGCCCTCCTCCCTTTAGATTCAGTTCAGCAGCCATCACTTTAGACACCTCAGGACACACATCAGTCCATCATCCAGGACGATGACCACAGAGTCCAGGGATGACTACAGAGGCCATTACCTTCGAGGGCAAGGATTCGGCAAGCACAGTGACTGCGAGATGATCTACATTGAGCATGCGCTGTCTTCTCCTCCACACTTGCCCCTGCAGCCATTTCACCTTCCTCCTGAGGTTTTGCATCAGCCAGGTGATAGCATCGCCATTCAGGGAAGTTCTCATCACACTTTTCCCTTCATATCTGAATCTCAAGCTTCATTTCCATATATCTTAGATTCAGATTGTCGTCATATAAATTCATCTCCTTATTTTTATTATGACGTATTTGGACTTCCTTCATTGGAAGTCTCACTTATTTTCCTTGGATTGGCACAGCTTGTTTCCCGTAGGACACAGTAGTATATTTTAGGGAGATGCTGGGAGCTGTGTTGCTAGGATCCAAGGAAAGGGGAGGATCTTTGTTTCAAAAGCAGCTAGCTGAGGAACGAATATGATAGATCAGCTGCATCCACCATTATACATTCGGGATCCACCTTTTGCTAAGTTGTATTCTTTCCTTTACTTAGTGTAAATAAAATAAAATAAAAAATTTAGTTTAGTTTGCTTTAATATACTTGTTTTTCCTCTAGCATTGTTGAATAGTATCTAGTTTCACTTCAACCATTGAGGACAATGCTCATTTCTAATTGGGAAAGTGAACTATGAAGTTGGATACTAGTTTTGGGTAGTTTTGAAAAATTTTGATGTTAATAAAAATTTTCTCATTCATCATCATCATTAATTCAATTTGAGCATATCATGTTGATGCCTCCATCCTTGCCTCCATCACATTTTCTTTGCTTAGTCCCTACATGCTTAATGCAATGGAATTTATTCAGATTATTACTTTGGTATCAAATTTATAGATGTTTGATTGGCGTGTTTTAATATCTTTTCCATTTTGCAGTCAAATACTAATATGCCATGTATGAACGATTTTATATGTTTTGATACTCTCTTTAAAATAATTCGGGAATAGTTTGGCGTAAGTAATTACATGAATTGGGATAGGATGTGACCAATGGTTTATGTTTTGTTTTCTCTTAAGGAGTGGGTGGATGAGTTGATAATTCATGTTTAGAATGAGAAATAGAATTAACATAAGTGAATAGTTTTTTAATCAAATTGAGTAGCCGGTGCCCCACGAAACATTGCGGATGATGCCAAAGATGAGATTTAGGAGATCATTCCATCCATTTGCCTATATAGTGTTATCGCGTGTATGCAAATGTGGCCGTGTTTGCATTTCATAGCATTATTGCTTGAGTGCAAAACATAAACATACTAAACAAAAAAAGAGAGAAAAAGAAAAAGAAACAGAAAAATTGAATGAATAAATGAAAGAATAAGCAACATGAATGATGCAATCTCATCTCCCACAACTTAGAAGAAATTTCTTTTGGTTTTGGCCATTTCCATGAAAATTAGAAACTTTGCCATGTGCGCATCTTCCCAAAGAACGTGATACGTGCTTATTTCCTTACTTTTCTTGGAATTGGATTGAGGAGAATATTATTTATTGTTTACTTTCATACATTGTGTATATTGGCTTTGAAATCATTTGGAAATAACATATGAATTATGCCATGATGATATTTTGAGTTTGGTGCATGTTTTCCATTCAATCCGAATTAATCGCTTATTTTGCTAGGGACTAGTAAAATTCTAGCTAGGGGTGTAATTCGTAGTGAAAAGTGTATACTTATACCCCCTAACTACACCCATCTTGTTCATATAACTCATTGAATCATGCTCACTTAACTATATTTGCATCAATTCCTCATCTTTTGAGCATATGATTTTATTTCAGCACAATTTCACTCTCCAAAGCTTTATAAACATGAATTGCTTTTTCACATATTTTTCTGGATTTTTCAGGAGTTCCGAAGGGGACATAATCAAGTAATTGGAGAAGTGAACATGGAACCAGGACAGTCGACTGTCCTTACAACGACAATCACTTATTATCTCGACAGTCGCCTGGAGCAAGCCAAAGTGCAATACAGTCGCCTGCAGAAGGATTGACAGTCGACTGTTTGTTCTTCAGCAATCGACTATTTCATCTCCTCTTGAAGGGCGAATGATATCCAACTCTCTGTCGATTTGAAACTTCTACAGCAGGCAACTGAAGCACAAAAGACAGTTGCCTATGTCATTCACAGTCGACTGTGATTTTCAAAGCAGTCGCTTGCCCACTTTTGAAGCTACGATGCCTGACCAATGACCGGCGACTGACGTTTGTTTAGCAGTCACCTGTCTGGGTTTTTCATAGCAGATCTGGGTTGCGAGAAACGTATTTTTCTTAACCCGATTTCTCCACAGTCATTGTGGTTCGTTGGATGCGTCTTTCAAGGGGTAGGATGCAATCCCCTAGGGGTTAAAACCCTTAAACTCTGATGTAATGGGGAGCAAGTTGGCCAGGTCGTTTTTACTGTTCCATTGGGGGTTTAGACCCGCATGTTCTTCTCCAAAGGCTAGGGCTAGGGTTAGAGGCCATTGGAGCTTGGTGGAGTTTGGAGGAGGATCAAGAGAGGGGAGGCTTGCGTTTTTAGGATTCTATTTGGTGATCTCTTCCCCTCTCTTGTAACATTTGGTTTCTATTGTTTTGTAATGAATATTATTGAATGATTGTTGAATGAGAGTGAGACCCATTTGATAGTTGTTTGATTTCTGGCTTGTAATGAATGTTTATTTGCTTTTTTAAAGTGATTATTATGTTTCTTTCATTATGAAGGCCTAGAGCCATTTGTGTGTGGATTGGGATGTATGGTTGATTAGTAATTATTCATCTCTTGCATTTAATTGGATTTAGCATACCTCAAAATGGGTGCTAATAATGTTGATTGATGGGTTGTGCCCTATATTTCATTGAGTCATGCACCACTCTTGGTGGGACCGTAGAACGGTGGTGTACCTTAAGGGTCACACCTACGTGCACCATCCTTGCATTCTATTGACACGGGTCACACCTACGTGCACCATCCCTCACACTCACGAGTTTAAGTTGGGGATTTCAACCCACTAATCAACACACGGATGAATCATGCATTATCCTTAGTGGGGCCGTAGAACGACGGTGTGCCTTAAGGGCATTACATATGTGCACATAACTTGAAATGGATGCGAGGGTTGATTCATTTGGGATGAACTTATTGCTAATCAACCTGTAAACCTAATGATATCCTATTCCACACACTTCTCCTTGCTTGACTATCTCCCTAATTTGGTCTCCACCCTAACTACATTGGGTTTGGCTCGATCGTATCACCCCACACTTCCGCTCACCGCACTTGTTAGTTTAGTTGGTTGTACCAATACCTTTAACCTTTCCTTAACCAATTGAGATTGTGATTATGAAACGAGTTGTCTCTGTGGATTCGACCCCGTACTCATGGTTTTATATTGCTTTGACACTCCTACCCTTGGGAGGCGAGCATGTGCATCCTACTTGAATTGTGCACGTCCTGCAATCAATCAACGATCCCGTCATCCAGATAACCGTTTCAAGGCATTTATTATATTAAATATTTACGTAAATATTTTACGACACATTTAATTCTCTTTTGCATCATGTGCAAAATTCCTACATCCTTACTGTTCTAAACTTATATCGCAAACTCTTCGCAATTTATAAAATTCAATTGCATCCAATACAAATGAACTGAGGGAATACATCTTTCAACATCTCCCACATGCACTCAGGATCATTTATCTCGAATGCAGAAGCTAACTGCAAACTCTTTGCAGTTTTCTATCCTTTGCATCAAATGCTTATTCTCCCTAATTTCTACCTATTACTTAACAAAGGTCTCACTCTGTGTGAGACCCTATAGCCTGCCTAACCATACTACATCTCGAAATCCCAGACAGCAGAGACCATGAGCAGTAGGTACCGTCACTATTTCAGTATCATACTTATGTGGTTAACTCATTGACATGCGTATTGTCGGGACCATCCTGATTGTGTCCGTGATGAATACCATAGTTATAGTCTTTTCGTCAAAACTATGCCGTTTAGTCAAGCCTAGGATATGATCAACTGTCAACCCTACTAGCTTGAACTTGGTTAATCTCTATCGATCTTTAGTCAAATAAAGTTGGACTACTTCCAATATACGCCGGCTAATATTTTCACTAAAGATCGAACTAACACTACGAGACTAACTTCCCTTGATTGGGAGAGACGAATCCTATATTGTTCATTACTCTCCTCGCACGCTTCAAATGTCACCCAACCAAAAATCTTTCAACGGAGCTTGCCCCATGGCTAGATCAATGATCTAAGTGACACCGTTCACGTACAGGTTCGTACAATGACCTCATGTCAAAAGACTAGCTTACCTCTATCATCACTAAGAGTTATCATTGACAGATTAGTCAATCATAATCATATGATAACTCTTGTTGGGTCATTCAGTGAACTCATTCTCCAATGAGCACCTGTGTCTCGTCTACGACTTCGACAAGTTGAACGACTATGAGATCATTGTCACCACTCCATGGTGAAGACAAAGACACAATGGTCTATCTGATGTTTCGATATCCTTTTATTGAAACATCTATGACCACAAATTATTTCAGACTTATGCTTCTAACGATTAAACAATTGTCCATAATCAAGATCCTTATTCGATACTTGTTTAACCTCGCATTAAATCTTACGACTTTACCTAAGTTCTAATGTCGACTATGTTTTTATTAACTTAGATAAATTCTTACCATACAGCTTACTATAATTTTGAACAAGATGATTGTACACTTACATAGAGATAAATTGCCTCGAGTTCGAGGGCATACATATCTCCCAACATCTCTCATTTGCACTCAGGCCCATTTATCCCGGTATCTCATACCACATTTAGACATAAGTCTTTATATACTTTATGTGATAGAGCCTTCGTGAGTAAATCTGCTAAATCGTCTACTGTATAGACTTAAGAATTTTCTATGTTCTTGTTAGGCCACATATTTGAATTTCATCCAAATAATTTCATTGGTCTCTTGGAATCCATAATTAATGTCTTGCCTGGATCTCATCCAGCTCATTGTACCTTACAAGAATAATCCAAATAAGTTACTGGTCATTTAGATGGTTCATAATTATTTCTGATAAAGCGTCACTCTTTGACCACTTTGTCAAAACATATGTTCCAGTTCCTTGATGCCTCGCATGCATTTTATTCGCTTCCATTGACCTTGAAAACTCTCTTACCGATTCATATAAGTTCGTTCTTTTTAAATCATATTTAGAAAATAGATTATGTAGTAATGCTCCAGTTTTCATGGTCATCATGAGTGTTTCAGAGTGTTTTCTCACTACAAAGCGTTGACCGTGGATAACCCGGTCAACGTGGTCAAGGGGCCCGCTTGGGTCCCTCGGGGGTTTCTAGTCGGTGCAGATGGGGCGAGGGGTAGCCTCGGCCCTTGTTGAGACGCTCGGCCTCGGACAGACGAGCACGGCCTTGGAGGAAGAACGACGAGGGGCAGCCTCAGTCGTCAGCCAGATGCGTGGTCGGCGAGGGGCGAGGGGAAGCCTCGGCCCGGGTTGAGACGCTCGGCCTCGGTAGGATGTGCTCGGCCTCGGCGGTCGGACGATGATGGGTAGCCTCACTCGTCCAGCTGGGTGTATGGTCGGCGAGGGGCGAGGGGAAGCCTCGGCCCGTTGATTAGCTGTCCTCATACGTAGACGAGAACGCTCGTCAGGGGGCCGGACCTTGGTTCCGGCCAAATCCCCTCCGATGCCTAAGTCAGACAGAGATCTGAAAGAGGAGGCCCGGCGGAGACGGTTCGACTCGTGAGGAGATCGGAACGGCGTCTCACGGCGCGAGCGGGGGAGGAAGGAAATGAAATGGGGGAACTAGGTCGTAGATGGAGTGCCTTAGGTTTTAGATACCTGAGATGCGGTCCCGTTCTTCGTCGTCTTCCTAGCCCTTTTATAGACCTCCGCCGTGATTCTCCCCGACCCACGTCGCTCGTCCGCCCTCAATCGTGCCCCCTCAATCCGCCCCCCGTCGCCGCTCCCTGCGCCATGCCAGCACCCCCCTAACTGCCATTAAGTGGTAGCGGGATCAAGGGGGCGGTTATCGCAGGAGTGGGCGAGTGGCCGGCGTGTCATCGGGGCCGGGCCGGATCGATAAGTGGGGGGAGTCCCCCCTAGGGTCTTATCGAGTGGGCCTGAACGCGCAGGAGGGTTCTTGACCAGCGGTTGGGTCTCTGGGCTTGGGTCTCCCGGGCCTCAGTCAAATAGGCGTAACAATTGCCCCCATCGGTCGGGTCGGTCGGCCTTGGCCGGTTCGGCTCGGCCGATGTGACTTTTGCCGTCCTTGACAGGCTCGTCAGTCGATGCCGACTCATTTATTAGTCGTCATCATGAGTTGGCCCGCTCGACATTTTTAAAGCGCGGGCTCCGAAGCGCCGTCGTTCTTCTGATGCTGCCACGTGTGGCTGCAAGCCTATCCCCACCATTCGTGGGGTTGTCTTCAGTTGAGAAGCTGAGGGGTTCGTGAGCCGCCCTTGGTGGGGTCGATCAGCCTTGGCTTGCTCGGATCGACCGCTGTGCATCCTGGGATTCCGATTGGTGCTTCAATCGAGGCGTGGTCATAAATGTAGGTCATGATGAGGCGGATCGATTGGACTTCCCCTGGCGCCAATTTCGGAACGCCACCGGTTCTTCGAGCCTTGCCACGCGTTCTTGTCAGGCGCTTCGAATTCGTCCCTGGTATATAAGATCCCCAGCTGTGTTGATCTCCACTTCTTTCTTGCTCTTCCCATTGTTCTAGGCTTTCCCCAACTCGGAGTTTCCCGTCGCCTTTGCTTCCTTGCCTCCTCCGAACTAGCTAAAAGGTAATTTCCTTTCTCGCTCTCGTATTATGGCTACTCTTAGGATAGGTGGTTCTGGCCGAGGGGCGAGGGATTCTCCAGAGTCCAGGCGGGGCAGGCCCCGGCTAGTGGGATCAGGTTCCTCTTCCAGGAGTCGTCCCCTCCAGGATAAGGGGAAGGGGAAACTATTCCCAGACTTCGCCCGTGACGACGTGGCGTCGGTTGCCGTGTGTCTTAACGTGCCCCCGGCTATCCTCCGTACGCCGTCGAGGACCGTTCCTTCGACGGTCACGGAGATCCGGGAAAGGTATCGCTGCTTCCCGTACGATGTCCGAGTTCCATTCGTCGACGAGCGGATTTGCCTTCCAAGGAGCAACGAAGTTGGCGTCTACGTCGAAATGTTTCGCCTGGGCCTTCGTTTCCCGCTCAATCCCTTCCTTGTCCGGGTCATGGAGTATCTCATGGTGCCCCTTTGCCAGTTCACCCCTTGCTCGATCGCGGTACTGACGGGCTTCGTAACACTTTGCTGCACCCGCGGTCTGGAGCCGTCTCTTCCCCTTCTCTTCCACTTTTACCAGGTCCAAACGGTCGGGCCGGGGTCATGGCTGCACCTCCGAGCCCGTTCGAGGAGGGAATGTCTGATCGGGGTACCCCGCTGGTCGGGGGATTGGAGCTCGGATTATGTCTTTGTGGTCTTTTTGGGTGATGCGCAGATTCTGACAAGCTGGGGCGCGTCCGTCCAGCCTCGCCTGCCGTTAGCCCTTTCTGACGCTGATCAGGCAGCCGCCGCGCTGCTGTCGGCTCTTCCTTTGGAATCGAAATCCATCTGGTCTTTGTTGGACGACCTACTCCTGAAGGCCGTCTTGTGGTCTCCGGGTAGGTCGCTTTTTCATCCTCGGATCGCCCTATGACTCATCCTGATTTCGGTCTCCTTTGCAGGGATGGCAGGCCGCGAGTTCGTCCGTGACGTCGATGAGCTGATCCGTCGTGGAGCCGCTCGGAGCCGAGGTAGTACCTTTGGAAGAGCGCCTCGGAGGACCGTTGAGGAGGAAGTGCGCCGAGCCGAGCCTTCCGTGGGTAAGGTGGTGGCCGCGGCTCCCGCCTCTTCTTCTGGCGATCCCCTTCCCGGGGGTGAGGATGGTGCGAGGCGGAAGCGTTCCCCTCCGGCGCCTTCGGAGCCCCACGGTGGAAAGAAGAGGAAGGATGACGTGGGTCCCTCCGGTTCGACAGGTTCCGCGCTTCCTGTGGAGACCACCGGGGATCCTTCTGTAGCTTTGTCAGCCACCCCCCTTGCAGCGTCTTCGCCCGTATCACCGGGGGTCGGGGCCTTGTTGGTGAGCGACTTGGCTTCGATCGTCGTCCCTGGGAGTTCGATGTTTGTTGACCGAGCCCTGGCCCAGCAGGTTGCCGAGGTCTCCGTCCCTCCCCGGGACCGCAGCCTCCTCAAGAAGATCCCGGCCGACAAGATGTCGGATTCCTTGGTCTGGATCCTTCAACAGGTTCGGTTATCTTGCTATCCTCTCTTTCTCTTTATCCTCATCTTAGCCCATGTCTCGTCTTTTCAGGGTTCAGCGCTCGCTATGGAGTTGCAGTGTCGAGCCGTCCGCTTGAGGGAGCTGGAGGAGTCCTCCATGAGGGCTCAGGAGCGGGCCGGGGCGGCTGAGGTGGCTATGACGGAGGCCCAGATGGAGTCTCGGCGTCTTAACCTCCGTGTGGCCGAGTTGGAGGGACGAGTGGGTGACCTCCAGGGAAAGCTGGAGGATGCTCATCAGTCGGCTGAGGAAGCGGCGGAGTCGTTCCGCCTGGAGAGGGAGGAGCTTCAGAGGGAACTGTCGGATCGGCGCCAGGTGATGCGGCTTGCGGAGGAGGTGGAGAAGGGCATCGTCGAGACCCTAGGGAAGAGGATCTTCGAGGTTCTCAGGGAGGCCTTCGGTAAGTATGAAGACCTCATCGCCCCTCGGATCGTCGAAGTCGTCCAGTCTTCCTTCCGGGAATGTGCGGAGCGTGTCCGGCAAGCCCCTCCGCCGGTCGATCCCCCTCGCTCCGAGCAGGGCGAAGTGCCCGAGGATGTGTCCTCCCGAGCTCGGGCTCCCTAAGCAGTCCCTCCTGGCCTTATCCTCAAATTTTTAAGCATCCGCTTCGCTTTGGGCCAGTCTACTTGAAATGGATCCCTGGCCCCCGCTATCTCCTTCGGCTTCGTTATCGGCTCCGTGGCCAATAATTGCTGGTTGCATGGCTGCTAGCTTGGGCTAACTACTTTGGGTCTTTTGTCCACCAATTTTGCTCTGTCGGTGTCGATCTAGCTTCTGTAGGTGAAGAACTCTGTCATTCGTCGTGAGTGGATTATTTGTAGAGTGTTTCCTTCGCCTTGATTCCCTGTAAATAAGACACGTTTTTGTACCCTGGTTAACTATTATAAACGAAATTGACTTACTCGGACTTCTCGTATATTTTGCGTTGCTGCCTCGTTCTTGGCCTAGGATTGGATGACGTTCGCGTCGGCTGGGGGAATTGTCCCCAAACTTATAGGCGCTGGAGTCGGTCGGCGAGGGCAAAAAACTCCTCGGCTTAGGTCCAGTCGGCGTCCGTGCCTGCTGGGGGGAACTGCCCCAGACTTATGAGTGCAGGAGTCGGCCTGCGAGGGCAAGGTCCCTCGACTTAGAACCGGTCGTCGTTCACGCTGGCTGGGGGAATTGCCCCCAGACTTATGGGCGCAGGAGTCGGTCGGCGAGGGCAAAGCTCCTCGTCTTAGGACCGGTCGGCGTCCGTGCCTGCTGGGGGAACTGCCCCAGGCTTATGAGCGCGGGCGTCGGTCTGCGAGGGCAAAGTCCCTTGACTTAGAACCGGTTGGCGTTCGCGCTGGCTGGGGGGATCGCCCCCAGACTTATGGGCGCAGGAGTCGGTCGGCGAGGGCGAGGCTCCTCGGCTTAGGACCGGTCGGCATCCGTGCCTGCTGGGGGAACTGCCCCCGGACTTATGAGCGCTGGGGTCGGTCGGCGAGGGCGAGGCTCCTCGGCTTAGGACCGGTCGGCGTTCGCGCTGGCTGGGGGGATTGCCCCCAGACTTATGGGCGCAGGAGTCGGTCGGCGAGGGCGAGGCTCCTCGGCTTAGGACCGGTCGGCATCCGTGCCTGCTGGGGGAACTGCCCCCGGACTTATGAGCGCTGGGGTCGGTCGGCGAGGGCAAAGTTCTTCTTCCTCCTCCAGTGAGGCGGCGATCCCCATTCTTTTGCGCTATTGGCGACATGTCAACTCCGTCGGGGATTTAAGAAAAGACAAAAAGGGAATGCATTTGTACTCTCAAGAGTCCTGTCGGACCGGTACATTTGGAGGAAAGGGAAAAAAGGAAATGAAGCTAGACAGAGGGATGTAAACTTAGATAACTCCCTCTTACTAGGCTGCAACGGGGGGAGAGACATCGCCCGCTCACTCTATGATGCGGAGGGGACCTTGGACGGTGTTGATCTTCTTCCCCTTGTCTGGCTGCGTGGAGGTCCCTTCTCCGTGGGCCGGCTCGTCGGCCTGGTTCCTGGCGTGCCCCCGGCTCATCAGCTTCTCAATGTCCTTCTTCAAATGCCAGCAGTCTTCAGTGTCATGGCCATCATCCTTATGGTACTTGCAGTACTTCTCCCTGTTCTTCCCACCTCTTTTAGCCTTCGGTGGGGGGCGATCAGCTCGCTCTTCCTTCTGTACTTGGGCGAGGACGGCGTCTGGGGTGGTGTCCCTCGCGCTTTCTCCCCGCTGTCGGTTCCTCGGCCTCTTCTCGGTCCGGTACCCTTCGGGGCTGCCTCGTCCGCCGTCGCCGTGCTTGGTCCCTCGAGTGGCTTTTCCTGCATCTTCGGCCAAGGCCTCCTCGGTCAGCATGAAGCGTTCGGCCCTCGCCATGATCCCGGGGAGGTCCTTCGGGGGATCGTTATGCAGGGACTTCTTGAGGCCTCTGTGGCGAAGCCCTTTCTTAAGGGCCGTCTGGACCACCAGGTCAGGAGGGCTGTTCACGTTCAGCCTTTCCGCATTGAAGCGGCGCATGAACTGTCGGAGCGGCTCGGCCGGGCCTTGCACTATGTTGAACAGGTGTTCAGCACCAGGCTTGATCTGCCTCCCCGCCATGAACTATTTGCAGAATAACTGGGTGAGCTCCTCGAAGCTGTCGATGGAGCGGCCGGGCAGGCTGTGGTACCAGGTCCTCGCCGCTCCTCTGAGAGTAGAATAGAAGCCCCGACAAAGTAAGTCATCGTCAGCTCCCTGGAAGGACATGTCCCCCTCGTAGTCCATTACGTGGTGTCCCGGGTCCCCTATCCCGTCGTACTTTCCCAGCACCGGGATCCTGAATCGAGAGGGGACCTGTGCGTCAGTTATTCTCCGTGATAAGGGGCACTGGTCTCCGTGGATGCCCCTGGGGATGCGGTAGTCGCCTGCCTCTGGCTCGTTCGGGGGTGGAGGAAGCACATGCGCCAACAAGGCTGGCTCCACGGCCCTCGCCACGCTGGGGGTCGGGCTGACCTGGCGCTCCCGACTCCTCCTGCGGGAGCTCCTGCTCCGCCGCGATCGGTCTCTTGAGTGGTGTCGTTCGCTTCTCCTGCGGCGGGATGACTGTGACCGACGAGATGATGCCGTCATCGATTCGCCCTCCGTCCCTTCGGTTTCTCTTCGGTCCCTTTCACGATAAGGGGAGGAGGCGCGTGACCTCGCCTGACGGGAGCCGGACAACGTGAACCGACGCTCTGTGTTCGGTTTCTGGGTCCCGTGGTCGTCGACCACGGCGGACCGTAAGTGCGGGGGACCCCCCGCCCATCGATGGCTGTCGTCCAACGTGCCTCCGTTGGACGGCATAGGGCCGACGAGCTGCTGTACCGTCGCGACCAACGTCTGGAGGCTCGCGTTGGTCTCCTGAGCCAGGGCACGGAGCTGTCCCTGCGTGGCCAGTTCTGAGCCGTCGGTCTCTTCGGTTGAGAGGGCGGGGTGGCCACTGATGGGCGTGTCCTCGGGGTTGCCATTTGATGTGCCATTCCCCTCCTCCGGGATGGGGGGCATGCGCTTCCTTCCATTGCTGGCTCGTGCCATTGTTGGTGTGGTTTGCTTCTTCGTGGGACGGTTTTCGGTTCCCACAGATGGTGCCAGATGTTTCAGAGTGTTTTCTCACTACAAAGCGTTGACCGTGGATAACCCGGTCAACGTGGTCAAGGGGCCCGCTTGGGTCCCTCGGGGGTTTCTAGTCGGTGCAGATGGGGCGAGGGGTAGCCTCGGCCCTTGTTGAGATGCTCGGCCTCGGACAGACGAGCACGGCCTTGGAGGAAGAACGACGAGGGGCAGCCTCAGTCGTCAGCCAGATGCGTGGTCGGCGAGGGGCGAGGGGAAGCCTCGGCCCGGGTTGAGACGCTCGGCCTCGGTAGGATGTGCTCGGCCTCGGCGGTCGGACGATGAGGGGTAGCCTCACTCGTCCAGCTGGGTGTATGGTCGGCGAGGGGCGAGGGGAAGCCTCGGCCCGTTGATTAGCTGTCCTCCTGCGTAGACGAGAACACTCGTCAGGGGGCCGGACCTTGGTTCTGGCCAAATCCCCTCCGATGCCTAAGTCAGACAGAGATCTAAAAGAGGAGGCCCGGCGGAGACGGTTCGACTCGTGAGGAGATCGGAACGGTGTCTCACGGCGCGAGCAGGGGAGGAAGGAAATGAAATGGGGGAACTAGGTCGTTGATGGAGTACCTTAGGTTTTAGATACCTGAGATGCGGTCCTGTTCTTCGTCGTCTTCCTAGCCCTTTTATAGACCTCCGCCGTGATTCTCCCCGACCCACGTCGCTCGTCCGCCCTCAATCGTGCCCCCTCAATCCGCCCCCCCCCCCCCCCCCCCCCCCCCCCGTCGCCGCTCCCTGCGCCATGCCAGCACCCCCCTAACTGCCATTAAGTGGTAGCGGGATCAAGGGGGCGGTTATCGCAGGAGTGGGCGAGTGGCCGGCGTGTCATCGGGGCCGGGCCGGATCGATAAGTGGGGGGAGTCCCCCTAGGGTCTTATCGAGTGGGCCTGAACGCGCAGGAGGGATCTTGACCAGCGGTTGGGTCTCTGGGCTTGGGTCTCCCGGGCCTCAGTCAAATAGGCGTAACAATGAGCATTTACATCGAGTTCGGTCCGAGTAAGTTTCATCATAATCCGTTTATATGAGTTAGGATGATAACCGTTCTCAACCAACATAAGTTGTACTTCACTATTTTCTTTTTACACCAATCTTATGTCTTAAAGATTTACTTGCAGCCAATAAGAAACACTTTCTTTGGGCACGTAAACTAAAGTCCATACTTTATTTACGTGCATTGACCCTTTTCGGATTGCATCAAGTTATTAATCAGAGTTTCTACTCCGACTGACATCCTGGAAGTTGACTAAGTCGTCATCAACTATAATGTCTTACTCGACTCTTCGTCTCATGAGACTCGAGTAATCCTTTAACTTCCTAATGATTGATTTAATGAATATCTTATTGATAAGATCCTCATAGAACCTTATCAAGAACCTAGGCATTACTATCTGGGACTAAACCCAGAGGGAGGATTGTAATTCAGAGCCACTTGCCATGCATCGCACCATGTCTAACAAAGTGCGATCATGCTCTCCAACACACCGATGTGTTAAGAGACTTGATCTGATAGAAAATCACATTTTCTTATAATTACGCAAGAATTATATAGCTAAGTATTCGACTCTTCGATCTGATTGAAGCAGTTCACATACTTCTTTCATTGTGTTATCTATTATATCAGACTTGTGTTTCAGCAAGAACACGTGTTGTAATAAAATAGAAACAACTTATCCTGGCTAACTTAGACTTAGGTCCAGGTACATCCGTATGTACTAGACTACGAGTTCACCAACTCATTCTCCCACTGTCTTACAGATGGAATTTCGGCCATACCTTTGAGACAAGATTCACAAGTGCCTATTGACTTCATAATACGAGAGGTCAGACCCATCTTTATGTGACTTGGAAAGCTTAGTCTCTTTGGTACGACCTAGTCTATTTAGCCATATAAGTTTTGCTATTATCTTGTGTATTCATGTATTATCATTTAATACATTATTGTTATACAAATTACTCATTGCTTCAGAAGCAAGGTGACGACATTCACCAAAAATGTTAGACGTCCTCTATGGTCCAAAAAACAACAATTGCTCCTTTTTCTAACACGTTTGACAATCTTTTATTTATTATGATTATCCTGAAGTCATGACATCAAATATGTCACATTTTTAGTCTCTCCTACTTTTGCCTTTACTAATGATAGATAAAACTTTCTTTCTCAATTGACTTTCCTTAATGCCTTCTTCCTTTTCTAAATTTCATTTAGATATTACGCGTCTCAACAAAAATAATAGCAGTGTAAACATCTCATGTATACAAACGCTTGAGCTTTGCAACCTTGGGTGTGCTCAACAAGTTGCTCGTCTCAAGATCCGGTTGGGATACATAGTCTTGCACTGCTCATGCACTCATTTTTGATTCAAACAATTTGTTCGAAGTTTCAAACTTTGTGGATCGAACCCATTTTTCATGCAACCTTGAATGTGCTCAACAAATTGTATGGAGAAATATGCTTTGAACATCAGTATGTTCAAGCTACCTCTCATGGAAGCGAGTGACATCTAGCATGCATTTATTTTGTTGGACCAAGAGCTCAAGGAAATCATTGTCCTTAAGCATGTGCTAAGAGGGTCATTATTAATGTCATTAAGAACATGGTTTAGTCTATCAATTAGCATTTGAGCTGATATTCCTTTAACTAACCATTTTGACCAGTTAACTTATTCTATTAGGATATTATGTTTTTGATTCCATTGGTAAACATAGAACTATCCTAGTTTAGCATATGTTCAATTTTAAATATAGATAGAATGGCTTTTATTTAACTATATCCTCCCACTATTTTGCGATCATTTTTAGCCATAATAATGAACGATTTAATTAAATTAAATTTAATGGTGAGCCTCACAACCTTGAGTGTGCTCAACAAATTGCTTGACTCTGTGATTCGTAGATGACTTTTTATCAATCATATGATATATATGATTCCCTTATTGATTTTTACCCCTAGCCACATGATCATGAGTGTGCTCATCCAAATCATAATGACTAGTCTAGTCTGACCCTTGTTTTTGTGTCTAGCCTAACTTACGTCGGCGCTCGATGTATGGGCACGATGCGACGATTTGGTTTAAGTCTAGACTACATCTCATGCATTGAGAAGTTGGTTCCCATAAAGGATCTATGACATAGCTTGAATGTGCTCAACAACTATAACAAAGAACTTATAGTTGCCAATTTCTAAAACAAGGAGGGTTACGGCTAATCTTGAAGAAGATTTTTAACGTAATTGACTAGATATATCGACGATGTCACATAATCATAATTCGCATCCTTGCGATCCAGCGGAACACGGCTAGGGATTTGGCTAGGCCAGGATCACTATCCCAAGTCGAGCTAAGGTTATCACAACACTAGTCAAAAAACACTAGACTGGATCATGGTCCATTGACGGACACTTATTATTCATATGTGTCACATCGATTAAAATTGGATTCATTATAACTAGGTAATCATATCAACTAGTTGAATCCTAAAATTCGAAATTATTAGGATTGGTTAATAACTTTTATTAGTGTCATTATCAACTATACGGATTATTTGGTGTTATCCTAATTATGTATTAGGCATTTAAAATTCAAGTAAAATAATAATTTAGAGAGGGCTACCCTAAAAGGGAATTTAATATGTTGTAACAATTTTTAAATCATAGCATGTCCATCAAAAAATTATCTTATAATTTTCTGAAAGATTTTAATGGTTATCCTAATAGTTTTTATTGAACTATCACATAATCAATAAAACTAATATAACCATTATCAATAAACAATTTAGCTAAGCATAACAAAGCAATTAAAATTTATCTCATAAAATTTTCTTGTTAAATATGTAACTTAAATTTTATCTCATAATTTTAAGTTACATCAAAAAGTATCACATAATTTTAAATATTTCATTTTAAAATAAAATTAAATCTAATTTTCAAAAACAATTTTCGAAAATAAAAAACGTTGCTTTAAAACGACATTTTTAACGTATAAATAAAACCTCCATATGATGGAGAAACATGCTGTATCATATGCTTTTATAAATGCAAATCATAGATCAAGTAGACAAAGCTCTGATACCACTGTTGGGTTTTCTAGGTCCTTAGGGCCATAAATACGACATCCGACCTAAGTCGATCGGACGAAATTATCAAAACAGCAGTAGAAAAACCGACTTAAAACAATTTTAAATTAAGCCCTAAAGGAAACAACCCCTAGCCAAGATCTCTACTATCCCGAGATTGGGTCCGACCAACCCCTAAGGATAGATATATCTAACGTCTGCAATTTATAAACGCATGTTTAATTTAAACGACATACATTTCACTTCGTTTCTGCAAAATATGAAGCGTAATTTTCAGCAACATTTCTTTGGCCCCACGTCGCTTTCCCAAGCTGAACAGCATCCCGAGCTGCTCTGCGTCCTGAGTCGAACCGCTTCCCGAACCGCACTGCATCCCGAGGCAAGTAACACCCTTGTCGCTGAGCCAACCATGCGCCGAAGAAGATTTCACCTTGAGTGGATCCTCCGTCAAGATTTCGGATCCGATCCGAACTCCTTCGTAGCTTTACTAGAGCTCGAACAGGAGCAAGAAAGAAATTTAGGGAGAAAGAGAATATTTAATTTAAGCTCAGATCCGAACTTGCTCACGTTTAATGGAGCTACTCAGATCTGGAGCTTGGGATGAGTTTCAAGTAGGGGAGTAGGCCCTAATTTATATAGACGGCTGACCCCTCCTCTCTTCTCATATCCGATGTGGGACTAAAAATTTTTGGAGAAAAAATTAATTAAAGTTTGCCTTTTACAAAGGCCAAACTTTAGCAAATCTTTCCTCCCTCACCGTTGAGCTTTGTAAGTGATACAACCAATCAAATCGAAGAGAGTTAAACGGTGAACACGTAGGATGAAACGAGTGACCCTTCAAATTAGGGTCCAAAGATAGCCCAAAACCATGCATTTCCAAAAACACAGCTGCCATTCCAGCTAGGATTTGTAACCCAAGCATGGGGCCCATGGCATGGGCCCCACTTAGACAGTGCACACCAGCAAGGCACGTGCCCAACACGTGCCCTGTGGGCGCGTGTGGAGCGTGCACCAGCACTAGGCTAGTGTTGTATTCGCGCACGCTCCGGTGCGGGCGCGGGGCGAGCGGGCCCCAGCCCGCTGCCTACGGGCATGAGTGCTCTCTCCTTTAGTGGGTGCAGGTGCCTGCTTGCCAGGCGGGTCGGGCACCTCCTTAGCGAGAACCCGACCAGCAATACCCAACTTGGGCTAAATTCATGGTTTTGGCTCTATTTCACACGTTTGGAGTCCGTTTTTGACGCGATTTGAACATGCATTTAGACCGAGATGATCCCGTCATCTAGGTAATCATTTCAACGTGTTTATTATATTCAATATTTACGTAAACACTTTACGACACATTTAATTCTCTTTTGCATCATAGGCAAAATTTCCACATCCTTACTGTTCTAAACTTATATCGCAAACTCTTTGCGACTTATAAAATCCATCTGCATTCAATACAAATGAATTGAGTGCATACATCTCCCAACATTTCCTAGGTCACATTTATGTCTTTTACTTATTCCGTGTCATTATGATGACTAATGGGCTACCAAAAGCCATTCGTTGTCCTTAATTAGAGAGTCTTTTAAGCTTCCAATCTCTACTGATAAATAGAGCATGTAATCCTTTGTAACAAGCATCAATCAAACAGATTATCAATTCAGAATTGAGTTTTCTTCTCAAATTATGAGAGTTTTTATAACTTCTTTAGCTCTTGTGAAACATTGCCTTGTCAATCTTCCTTTTAAGATTGGTGATCCAAATTCGCAAAAGCCCCCAATTCGTGCTTTAACCCAAGCGTGTTGCTGTGTGGATTGGTTAAACTCGTGTTCATGGTTGGGGAAGTGGTCTAAGTAGCAGGTTGCGTTCATATAACATTGGTTGGCTATTTGCATTTGTCAGGTTAGTGAACCATCTTTATTTAGAGCTTATGACTCCCTTTTTCCTTTCTTTAAGGCTGGAGTATGTGCTCATATCCTTCTTTTTAAGTTTATTTTGAGTTCCTTGAATAACCTACGCCGTGAAGATCGGGACACCTCTCTAGTTTCACATCACTTGTATTCCAGTTGAAGATGGCAATCTCCCGGTTTCAACGGACATGTTTGCAAATTTTTCTGAACTCGGGGCTATTTTCTACACTTTCTAAAAGATAAGAATCTTTATATTAAATGATATGATTTTTATATCCTAATTTTTCGTCTCTTATTTTTCAGTTGAAGATGGTGATCTCCCTGTTCCAACGAACATTTTTGCGGATTATTCTGAGCTCCAGACTATTTTCTATATTTTATTGAAGATATGGATATCTTTATTAAATGACAAGACTTTTATAGCCCAATTTTATCTTCTCATATTTTTCTGTTGAAGATGTCGATCTCCAGGTTCCAACGGACATTTTTACGAATTTTTCTTAGCTTTGAGATTTTTTTTCAACATTTTCTGGAAGATATGAATCTTTTTATTAAATGAGATGATTTTTTGGCCCAATTTTGTCTTCTCTTTTTTCAGTTGAAGATGGCGATCTCACGGTTCCAACGGACATTTATGCGTTTTTTCTGAGCTCGATGCTATTTTATACATATTATGGCAGATATGTATCTTTTATTAAATGCGATGATTTTTGGCCTAATTATTTCTTCTCTTATTTTCCAGTTGATGATGGCGATTTCATGGGTACAACGAACATTTTTTCGGATTTCTCTGAACTCCGAGCCATTTTCAGCATTTTATGTATGATATGAATATTTTATCAAATGATATGATTGGTATATATCCTAATTTTGTCTTCTCTTATTATTAAGTTGAATGGCGATCCCCCAGTTTTAAAGGACATTTTTTACCGTTTTTCAGAGCTCAATGCTATTTTTCTACATTTTTGGTAAGTAATTGATCTTTTTATTAAATGATATTATTTTTTGACCTAATTTTTTCTTCTCTTATTTTTCAGTTGAATATGGCGATCTCCCGATTTCAACGAATATTTTTACGGATTTTTCTGAGCTCAGGGCTATTTTCTATATTTTCAAAAAGTTTTGTTTTTTTAATTAAATGATATGATTTTTAAAGTGTAAGTTTGTCTTCTCTTATTTTTCAGTTGAAGATAGTGATTTCCCGATTCCAACGCACATTTTTGCATATTTTTTGAGCTCGATGCTATTTTCTACATTTTATAGAAGATATAGAACTTTTTATTAAATAATATGATTTTTGTAGCCTACATTTGTCTTCTCTTATTTTTTCAGTTGAAGATGTCGATCTCCGGATTCCAACGGACATTTTTGAAGATATTTCTTAGCTTGAGACTATTTTTCTACATTTTCTTGAAGATATGTATCTTTTTATGAAATGATATGATTTTTTGGCCAAATTTTGTCTTCTCTTTTTTCACTTTGAAGATTGGGATCTCCTAGTACTAATGGACATTTGTGCGGATTTATTTTGAGATAGGAGCTATTTTATATATGTTTTGTATAATATGAATCTCTATATTAAATGATATGATTTTTATAACCTAATTTCGTCATCTCTTATTTTTCAGTTAAAGATGGCGAGCTCCAGGTTCAAAGTGAAATTTTTGCGGATTTTCTAAGCTCGTTGCTATTTTCTACATTTTCGAGAAGTTATGGATCTTTTTATTAAATGATATGATGTTTTGGCCTAATTTTGTCCTCTCTTATTTTTCAGTTGAAGATGGCGATCTCCCGATTCCAACTGACATTTTCGCAGATTTTTATAAGCTTGGTGCTATTTTCTACATTTTTATAAATGATTTGATTTTAATAGACTACGTTTGGTTTCTCTTATTTTTCAGTTGAAGATGGCGATCGTCCTGTTCCAATGGACATTTTTGTAGATTTTCTTAACTTGAGATTGTTTTTCTACATTTCCTGGAAGATATGTATCTTTTTATGAAATGATATGATTTTTGGCTTAATTTTATCTTCTCTATTTTTTAGATGAAGATGACGATCTCCCGATTCCAACGAACATTTTTGCAGATTTTTCTGAGCTCCAAGATATTTTCAACATTTTCTGTAAGATATGAATCTTTATATTAATTGATATGATTTTAATAGCTTAATTTTGTGTTATCTTATTTTTAAGTTGAAGAAAGTGATCTCCATGTTCCAACGATCATTTTTGCAGATTTTTTGTGCTCGGTGTTGTTTTCTACATTTTCTATAAGATATATAAATTGTTATTAAATGATATTTTTATAGCATACATGTGTCTTCTCTTATTTTCTTCAATAGAAGATGACGATCTCCCGGTTCCAGCGGAATTTTTGCGGATTTTTATGAGCTCCACACTATTTTTTACATATTCTAAAAGATATGAATCTTTATATTAAATGATATGATTTTATGGTCTAATTTTATCTTCTCTTATTTTTCAGTTGAAGATGGCAATCTTTCGGTTCCAACGGATATTTTTGCATATTATTCTGGCCTATGTGCTATTTTCTAATTTTTCTGGAATATATGTATCTTTTTATTAAATGATTTGATGTTTGGCCTAATTTTGTCTTCTCTTCTTTTTCTCTTAAAGATGGCAATCTCCCAGTTCCACTGTTTATTTTTGCGGATTTTGATGAACTCGATGTTATTTTCTATATTTTATGAAAGAAGGGGATCTTTTTATTAAATGATATGATTTTTATAGCCTACATTTGTCTTCTCTTATTTTTTTAGTTGAAAATGGCGATCTACCCGTTTCAACAGAAATTTTTGCGAATTTTTCTTAGCTTGGGACTATTTTTCTTCCTTTTCTAGAAGATATGCATATTTTGATTAAATGATATGATTTTTAAGACCAATTTTGTCTTCTCTTTTTTAATTGATGATGGCGATCTCAAGTTTCCAATTTACATTTGTGCAGTATTTTTGAGCTCCGGGTTATTTTCTACTTTTTCTATAAGATATGGATCTTAATATTAAATGATATGATTTTATAGCCTAATTTTGTCTTCTCTTAATTTTTGGTTGAAGATGCCTATCTCTCGGTTTCAACGGTCATTTTTTGCGGATTTTTCTGAGCTCGGGTCTATTTTTCTATATTTTCGGGAAGTTATGGATCTTTTTATTAAATAATATAATTTTTATCCATTGTTTGTCTTCTCTTATTTTTCAGTTGAATATGGCGATCTACCAGTTCCAACGGACATTTTTACGGCTTATTCTGACCTTTGTACTATTTTCAAAATTTTTGGAAGATATGGATCTTTTTATCAAATGATTTGATTTTCGGTCTAACTTTGCATTCTCTTATTTTTAAATTGAAGATGGCGATCTCCCGGTTACAACTGATATTTTTGCGGTTTTTTCTGAGCTCGGTGCTATTTTCTACATTTTATGGAAGAAATGTATCTTTTTATTAAATGACATGATTTTTATAGCCTACATTTTTCTTCTCTTATTTTTTCAAGGAATGAAGCGATTTACCATTTCCAACGGACATTTTTGCGGAATTTTCTTAGCTTGGGACATTTGTCTACATTTTCTGTAAGATATGTATTTTTAATGATGATATGATTTTGGCCTAATTTTGCCTTCTCTTTTTTAAGTTGAAGATGGCGATCTCCCGGTTCCAACAGACATTTTTGCAGATTATTCTGACCTCGAGCTATTTTCTAAATTTTCTGAAAGATATGCTTCTTTTTATTAAATGATATGATTTTTGGCATAATTTCGTCTTCTCTTATTTTTTTTAGTTGAAGATGGCGATTTGCCAGATACAACGGTCATTTTTTGCGGATTTTTCGCAGCTCGATACTATTTTCTACATTTTATGTAAGATATGGATATTTTTATTAAATGATGTAATTTTTATATCTTTTTATTAACGGACATTTTTACTCATTTTGCTTACCATGGGGCTATTTTTCTATATTTAATGGAAGATATGGACCATTTTATTAAATGATATGATTTTTTTGCCTAATTTTGTATTCTCTTATTTATTTAGTTTAAGATGGCATTCTTCCGATTCCAATAGACATTTTTTTAAACTAGAGGCTATTTTCTATATTTTCTGGAAGTTATTGATCTTTTTAATAAATAATACGATTTTGCCCTAATTTTGCCTTCTCATATTCTTCAGACGAAGATGGCGATGTTTTTATTATATATTGATTTTTAATCCTAATTTTGTCTTCTCTTATTTTTCAAATTAAGATGGCAATCTTCCGGTTCCAACGAACATTTTTGCGATTTTTCTGAGCTACTGGCTAATTTCTAAATTTTCTGTAAGATATGTATCTTTAAAGTAAAAGTTATGATTTTTATAGCCTAATTTTGTTTTCTCTTATTTTTCAGTTGAAGATAGCGATCTCTCTGTTCCAACAGATATTTTCGTAGATTTTTTTTGAGTTCGAGGCTATTTTCTGCATTTTTCGAAGATATATATTATTTTATTAAATTATATAATTTTTCGCCTAATTTTATCTTCTCTTATATTTTTAGTTGAAGATGGCGATCTCCCTGTTCCAACGGGCATTTTAGGGGATTTTTCTATGCGGCGGCTATTTTCTATTTTTATTGAATATATGAATCTTTTTATTAAATGATCTAATTTTTAGTCTAATTTTGTCATCTCTTTTTTTTCAGTTGAAGATGGCGATCTCCCGGTTCCGACAGACATTTTTGTAGATTTTTCTAAGCTCAGGACTATGTTTATACATTTTCGAGAAGTTATGGATCTTTTTATTAAATGATACGATTATTTGACCTAAATTTGTCTTCTCCTATTTTTTTCAATTGAAGATGGCAATTTTCCAGATCCTACTGACATTTTTGAAATTATTTTGACCTCGCTGGAATTTTCTAAATTTTCTTGAAGATATGGATATTTTTATTAAACAATATGATTTTTGGCCTAATTTTGTCTACTCTTATTTTTCAGTTCAAGTTGGCGATCTTCCGGTTGCAAAGAAAATTTTTGCAGATTTTTCGAAGCTCGATGCTATTTTCTACATTTTACGGAAGATATGAATTTTTTTGTTAAATGATATTATTTTTATATTCTACATTTTTCTTCTCTTATTTTTTCAATTGAATATTAGGATCTGCTGGTTCCAGCGGACATTTTTACTGATTTTTGTTAGCTTGGGGCTATTTTTCTTAATTGTATGGAAGATATGGATCATTTTATTAAATGATATGATTGTTTTGGCCAAATGTTGTCTTCTTTTATTTTTTTCAGTTTAAAATTGTGTTCTCACGGTTCCAACGGAGATTTTTTACAGATTTTTTTGAATTAGAGGTAATTTTTTACATTTTTGGAAAGATATGAATCTTTCTATTAAATAATATGATTTTTGGCCTAATTTTATCTTCTCATATTTTTTAGATGAAGATGGCGATCTTCCAGTTCCAACAGACATTTTGTGGATTTTTCTGAGCTCCGGACTATTTTCTACATTTTTGTAAGATATATTTCTTTTGATTAAATGATATGATTTTTATAATCTAATTTTGTCTTCTCTTATTTTTTCAGTTGAAAATGGCTATCTCTCGGTTCCAACGGACATTTTGTCTTCTCTTATTTTTCACTTGATGATGTCGATCTCTTCCAACGGACATTTTTGCTGATTTTTCTAAGCGTGTGACTATTTTTCTACATTTTCTGGAAGTTATGGATATTTTTATTAAATGATATGATTTTTAGCCTAATTTTGTCCTCTCTTTTTTCAGTTGAAGATGACGATCTCCCATTTTCAACGGACATCTGTGCGGATTTTTCTAAGATCCGGCATATTTTCTAAATTTTTTGGAAGATATCGATTTTTATACTAAGTGATATGATATTTATAGCCGAATTTTGTCTTCTCTTATTTTTCAGTTGAAGATGGCGATTTTCCGATTCTAACGGATATTTTTGCGGCTTTTTATGAGGTTGGCACTATTTTTCTACATTTTCGGGAAGTTTTAGATATTTTTATTCAATGATATGATTTTTAGGCCTAATTTTGTCTTCTCATATTTTTTCATTGAAGATGGCGCTCGCCCAGTTCCAATTGACATTTTGTGGATTTTGCTAAGCTCTAGGCTATTTTCTAAATTTTCTGGAAGTAATGAATCTTTATATTAAATGATATGATTTTTATAGACTGATTTTGTCTTCTCTGATTTTTTTAGTTGAAGATGTTGATCTCCCTGTTCCCACGACTATTTTTTGCGGATTTTCTAAACTCGGAACTATGTTCTACAGTTTATTTAAGATATGGATCTTTTATTAAATGCTATTATTTTTTATAGACTAATTTTTTCTTCTCTTATTTTTCAGTTGAATATGGCAATCTCCCGGTTCCAACGGAAGTATTTGCGTAATTTTTTGAGCTACAAGCTATTTTCTAGATTTTATGTAAGATGCCGATCTTTAAATTAAATGATATGATTTTATGGCCTAATTTTGCCCTCTTTTATTTTTTAAATGAAAATGGCGGTCTCCTCCAATGGAGTTTTTTGATTTTTCTAAGCTCTACACTATTTTCTACATTTTCTATAAGATATGGATCTTTTTATTAAATGATATGATTTTTAGTGCCTAATTTTGTCTTCTCTTATTTTTCAGTTGAAGAGGGCGATCTCCCGTTTCCAACGGAAATTTTTGCGTTGTTTTCTGAGGTCGAGACTATTTTCTTTATTTTTGGAAGATAAGTATCTTTATATTAATTTATATGATTTTTTCCCTAATTTTGTCTTCTCTTATTTTCCAGTTGATGATGACGATCTTTTTATTAAATGATATGATTTTTGTCCTTATTTTGTCTTCACTTATATTTCGATTGAAGATGGTGATCTCCCAGTTCTAACGGACATTTTTGCAGAGTTTTCTAAGCTCCTGGCTATTTTTCACATTTTCTGGAAGATGTGGATCATTTTGTTAGATGATATCAGAGAAGACAAAATTAGGCCAAAATTGTCCGTTGAAACCGAGAAATTACCATTTTCAACTGAAATATAAGAGAAGACTAAATTCGGAACCGGGAAATCCCATTCTTCATCTATAAAAATGTCCGTTGCAGCCGGAATATCGCCATCTTCAACTGATAAGATTTTTATACATCATTTCATGAGCTTGATGCTATTTCCTACATTTTATGAAAGATATGGATCTTTTTATTAATTGATATGATTTTTATATCTTAAATTTGTCTTCTCTTATTTTCAAGTTGAAGATAGCGATCTTTTTATTTAATGTATTTATTTTTGCCCAATTTTGTCTTCTCTTATATTCCAGTTGAAGATAGCGTTCTCCCGGTTCCAACAGACATTTTTGCGGATTTTTCTGAGCTTCGGGCTTTTTCCACGTTTTTGGAAAATATGTATCATTATTCAATAATATGATATTTTGGTCTAATTTTGTCGTCTCTTATATTTCGGTTGAAGATGGCGATCTCTCGGTTCCAAGGGACATTTTTGCGGATTTTTCTAAGCTCGGGGCTATTTTCCACGGTTTTGGAAGATGTGTATCATTTTATTAAATGATATGATATTTTGGCCTACTTTTGTCTTCTCTTATATTTCACTTGAAAATGGCGATTTTCCTGTTCCTACGGACATTTTTTAAAGATTATTCTGACCTCGTGGGTATATTCTAAATTTTCTTGAAGATATGTATATTTTTATTAAATGATATGATTTTTGGCCTAATTTTGTCTACTTTATTTTTCAGTTCAAGTGGGTGATCTTCCGGTTCCAACGAAAATTTTGCAGATTTTTCGAAGCTCGGTGCTATTTTCTACATTTTATGGAAGAAATGATTTTTTTGTTAAATGAAATGATTTTTATGTCCTACGTTTTTCTTCTCTTATTTTTTTCAGTTGAATATTAGGATCTACTGGTTCTAGTGGACATTTTTACTTATTTTGTTAGCTTGGGGCTATTTTTCTTCGTTGTTTGAAAAATATGGATCATTTTATTAAATGATAAGATTTTTTGGCCTAATGTTGTCTTCTCTTATTTTTCATTTTAAAATTGTGTTCTCACGGTTCCAACGGAGATTTTTACGGATTTTTTTGACATTGGGGCAATTTTTACATTTTATGAAAGATATGAATCTTTCTATTAAATAATATGATTTTGGCCTAATTTTATCTTCTCATATTTTTTAGATGAAGATGGCGATCTCCCGGTTCCAACGGACATTTTACAGATTTTTCTGAGCCCCGGGCTATTTTCTACATTTTTGTAAGATATATTTCTTTAGATTAAATAATATGATTTTTATAACCTAATTTTGTCTTCTCTTTTTTTCAGTTAAAAATGGCGATCTCTTGGCTCCAACGGACATTTTTACAGATTTTTCTTTCTTCGGGCTATTTTCTACATTTTATTGAAGATAAGGCTCTTTTTATTAAATAATATGATTTTTAACCTCATTTTGTCGTCTCTTATTTTTTTACTTGATGTTGTCGATCTCCCTCTTCCAACAGACATTTTTGCTGATATTTTCGAGCTTGAGACTATTTTCTACATTTTCGGGAAGTTATGGATCTTTCTATTAAATAATATGATTTTTGGCCTAATTTTGTCCTCCCTTTTTTCAGTTGAAGATGGCGATTTCCCATTTCCAATGTTCATTTATGCGGATTTTTCTAAGATCCGGGATATTTTATAAATTTTCTGGAAGATATTGATTTTTATAATAAGTGATATGATATTTACAGGTGAATTTTGTCTTCTCTTATTTTTCAGTTGAAGATGGCGATTTTCCGGTTCTAACGGATATTTTTGCGGCTTTTTATGAGTTTGGCACTATTTTTCTACATTTTCGGGAAGTTATAGATCTTTTTATTCAATGATATGATTTTTAGGCCTAATTTTGTCTTCTCATATTTTTTTCATTGAAGATGGCGATCGCCCGGTTCCAACGGACATTTTTGTGGACTTTGCTATGCTCCGGGCTATTTTCTATATTTTTTAAGATATGAATCTTTATATTAAATGACATGATTTTTATAAACTAATTTATCTTCTCTGATTTTTTTAGTTGAAGATGTCAATCTCCCTGTTCCAACGACCGTTTTTGCAGATTTTTCTATACTCGGAACTATGTTCTACAGTTTATTTAAGATATGGGTCTTTTAATTATATGATAATATTTTTATAGACTAAGTTTTTCTTCTCTTATATTTCAGTTGAATATGGCGATCTCCCGATTCCAACGGAAGTTTTTGCATAATTTTCTGAGCTACAAGCTATTTTCTAGATTTTCTGTAAGATGTGGACCTTTAAATTAAATGATATGATTTTATGGCCTAATTTTGCCTTCTCTTATTTTTTTAGATGAAGATGGCGATCTCCCGTTCCAACGAAGATTTTTGCGGATTTTTCTGAGCTTTGCACTATTTTCTACATTTACTGTAAGATATGGATCTTATTATTAAATGATATGATTTTTAGGGCCTAATTTTGTCTTCTCTTATTTTTTAGTAGAAGAGTGCGATCTCCCGTTTCCAACGGAAATTTTTGTGTGGTTTTCTGAGGCCGAGACTATTTTCTTTATTTTTGGAAGATAAGTATCTTTATATTAATTTATATGATTTTTTGCCAAATTTTTTGTCTTCCCTTATTTTCCAGTTGATGATAGCGATCTTTTTATTAAATGATATGATTTTTGGCCTTATTTTGTCTTCACTTATATTTCGATTGAAGATTGCGATGTCTCGGTTCCAACGGACATCTTTAAAGATTTTTCTGAGCTCCGGGCTATTTTTCACATTTTCTAGAAGATATGGATCGTTTTGTTAAATGATATCAGAAAAGATAAAATTAGGCCAAAAATGTTTGTTGAAACCGAGAAATCGCCATCTTCAACTGTAATATAAGGGAAGACAAAATTCGAAACCGAGAAATCCCCTTCTTCATCTATAAAAATGTCTGTTGCAGCCGAAATATCGCCATCTTCAACTGATAAGATTTTTATACATCATTTCCTGAGCTTGGTGCTATTTTCTACATTTTATGAAAAATATGGATCTTTTTATTAATTGATATGATTTTTATAGCATAAATCTGTCTTCTCTTATTTTCAAGTTGAAGATAGCGATCTTTTTATTAAATGACATGATTTTTGCCTAATTTTGTCTTCTCTATATTCCAGCAAAAGATGGCAATCTCTCGGTTTCAAGGGCATTTTTGCGGATTTTTCTGAGCTCTAGGTTTTTTCCACTTTTTTTGGAAAGTATGTATCATTATCAATGATATGATATTTTGCCCTAATTTTGTCTTCAATTACAATCGGTCGAAGATGGCGATCTCTCGGTTCCAACGGATATTTTTGTGGATTTTTCTAAGCTCATGGCTATTTTCCACGTTTTTGGTAGATATGTATCGTTTTATTAAATGATATGATATTTTGGCCTAATTTTGTCTTCTCTTATGTTTCAGTTGCAGATGGCGATCTCTCGGTTCCAACGGACATTTTTACCGATTTTTCTTAGCTCGAAACTATTTTGTACACCTTCTGGAAGATAAGAATATGTATATTAAATGATATGATTTTATATCCTAATTTTTTTCTTCTCCTTTTTTCCAGTTGAAGATGGAGATCTCCCAATTCCAACGGATATTTTTGTGGATTTTTCTGAGTTCCAGGCTATTTTCTACATTTTATTAAAGATAATGATCTCTTTATAAAATGACAAGATTTTTGTAGCCTAATTTTGTCTTCTCATATTTTTCAGTTGAAAGTGGCGATCTTCCGGTTTCAATGGACATTTTTGCAGATTTTTCTTAGCTTAGGGCTATTTTTGACATTTTCTTAAAGTAATGAATCTTTTTATTAAATGATATGATTTTGTGGCCTAATTTTGTCTTCTCTTTTTTAGTTGAATATTGCGATCTCCTGTTCCGACGGACATTTGTGCGGATTTTTCCGAGCTCTATGCTATTTTCTACATTTTGTGGCAGAGATGTTTTTTAT
Source organism: Scilla litardierei (assembly GCA_030789695.1). Lineage (NCBI taxonomy): Eukaryota > Viridiplantae > Streptophyta > Magnoliopsida > Asparagales > Asparagaceae > Scilla > Scilla litardierei. The sequence goes on from JAULAV010008898.1 coordinate 85,961, forward strand.
ATTAAATGATATGATTTTTGGCCTAATTTTGTCTTCTTTTTTAGGTCAAGATGGCGATCTCCCCGGTTCCAACGAATATTTTTTCGGATTTTTCTAAGCTCCGAGCTATTTTCTACATTTATGTGTGATATATATATTTATATTAAATGATATGATTTTTATTACCTAATTTTGTCTTATATTTTTCAGTTGAAGATGGCGACTCCTGGTTCCAACGGACATTTTTTCGATTTTTCTAAGCTCAGGGCTATTTTTCTACATTTTCGAGAAGTTATGGATCTTTTTATAAAATGATATGATTTTTTGACCGAATTTTTTCTTCTGTTATTTTTTCAGTTGAAGATGGCGATCTCCCGGTTCCAACAGACTTTTTTGCGGAATTTTCTGAGTTTCAAACTATTTTCCACTTTTTTGGAAGATATGTATCATTTTATTAAATGATATAATATTTTGGCCTAATTTTGTCTTCATTTATTTTTAAGTTGAAGATGGCGATCTTCAGGCTCCAACGGACATTTTTGTGGATTTTTCTGAGCTCGGTGCTATTTTGTACACTTTCTGAATGATAAGAATCTTTATATTAAATGATATGATTTTTATATCGTAATTTTTTCTTCTCTTATTTTTCAGTTGAAGATGGAGATCTCCCAGTACTAACGAACATTTTTGCGGATTTTTTCTGAGCTCCATTCTATTTTATACATTTTATTAAAGATATGGATCTCTTTATTAAATGAAAAGATTTTTGTAGCCTAATTTTGTCTTCTTATATTTTTTTAGTTGAATATGATGATCTCCCGGTTCCAACGGACATATTTGCAGATTTTTCTTCGCTTTGGGCTTTTAAATCCATGTGCTTTTTATTAAATGATATGATTTTTGGGCCTAATTTAGTCTTCTCTGTTTTAGTTGAATATTGCGATCTCCCTGTTCCAATGGACATTTGTGCGGATTTTTTTGAACTCGGTGATATTTTATACATTTTATGGTGGATATACATCTTTTTATTAAATGATATGATTTTTGGCCTAATTTTGTCTTCTTTTATTTTTTAGTTGAAGATGTCGATATCACGGTTCCAAGGTACATTTTTTGCATTTTTCTGAGCTCCGATCTATTTTCTACATTTTCTGTATGATTTGAATCTTTATATTAAACGATGTGATTTTTATAACCTAATTTTGTTTTTTCTTATTATTCAGGAGATGGTGGCGATCTCCCAGTTTCAACGGACATTTTTGTCGGTTTTTTTGAGGTCGGGGCTATTTTGTACATTTTCAGGAAGATGTGGATATTTTTATTAAATGATATGATTTTTTGACCTAATTTTTTCTTCTCTTATTTTTTCAGATGAAGATGGCGATCTCCAGGTTTCAACGAACATTTTTGCGGATTTTTCTGAGCTATGGGCTATTTTCTGCATTTTTGGAACGTTATGGATCTTATTATTAAATGATATGATTTTTATATCCTAATTTTGTTTTCTCTTATTTTTTCAGTTGAAGATGTAGATCTTCCAGTTCCAACAGACATTTTTGTGTATTTTTTGAGCTCGGTGCTATTTTCTACATTTTCTGGAAGATATTGAGCTTTTTATTAAATAATACGATTTTCGTAGCCTACGTTTTATTCTCTTATTTTTTTAGTTGAAGATGGCGATCTCCCGGTTTCAACATACATTTTCACTGATTTTTCTACATTTTCTGGAAGTTATGTACCTTTTTATGAAATGATACGATTTTTTGACCGAATTTTGTCTTCTCTCTTTTTAATTTGAAGATGGCGATCTCCCGGTTCCAATGGACATTTGTGCGGATTTTTTTGTGCTCCGAGCTATTTTCTATAATTTTTTCGCATAATATCAATTTTTATATTAAATGATATGATTTTTATAACCTAAGACATCTCTTATTTTTCAGATGAAGATGGCGATCTCCTGGTTCCAAATGACATTTCTGTGGATTTTTTGAGCTCGGGGCAATTTTCTACATTTTCGAAAAGTTATGAATTTTTATTAAATGATATGATTTTTATATCCTACGTTTTTCTTCTATTATGTTTTTAGTTGAATATTGCAATCTACCGGTTCCAGCGAACATTTTTACTGATTTTTGTTAGCTTGTGGCTATTTTTGTTCTTTTTATGGAAGATATGAATCATTTTATTAAATGGTATGATTTTTTGGCCGAATGTAGCATTCTCTTATTTTTTTTCAGTTAAAGATGTCGTTTGCACGGTTCGCACGGAGATTTTTGAGGATTTTTTGAATTATAGGCTATTTTCTACATTTTTTGGAAGATATGAATCTTTTTATTAAATAATATGATTTTTTGGCCAAACTTTATCTTCTCATATTTTTCATATGAAGATGGCGATCTCCCGGATCCAAAGGACATTTTTGCGGACTTCTCTGAGCTCCGTGCTATTTTCTATATTTTCTGTAAGAAAATTATATTTAGATTAAATGATATGATATTTATAGCCTAATTTTGTCTTCTCTTACTCCCGGTTCCAACTAACATTTTTGCAGATTTTTCTGAGCCCGAGGCTATTTTCTACATTTTATTGAAGATATGACTCTTTTATTAAATGATATGATTTTTGTAGCCTAATTTTGTCTTTTCTTATTTTTCACTTGAAGATGACGATCTCCTGCTTCCAACGGACATGTTTGCTGCTATTTATGAGCTTGGGACTATTTTTCTACGTTTTTGAAAAGTTATGGATCTTTTTATTAATTGATTTGATTTTTTGGTCTAATTTTGTGTTCTCTTTTTTTTAGTTGCAGATGGAGATATCCCATTTCAACCGAAAATTTGTGAGGATTTTTCTGAGCTCCGGGCTATTTCCTAATTTTCTGTAAGATATGGATTTTTATATTAAATGACATGATTTTTATAGCTTAATTTTGTCTTCTCTTATTTTTTATTTGAAGATGGTGATTTCCCGGTTCCAACAGATATTTTTGCGGCTTTTTTGAGGTCGGGGCAATTTTTCTACATTTTCATGAAGTTATTGATCTTTTTATTAAATGATATGATTTTTAATTTTGTCTTCTCTTATTTTTTCGTTGAAGATGGCGATCGCATGGTTCCAAAAGACATTTCTGTTAATTTTTATGAGCTCTGGGCAATTCTAAATTTTCTGTAAGATATTAATCTCTATATTAAATGATTTGATTTTTATAGCCTAATTTTGTCATCTCTAATTTTTCAGTTGAAGATGTCGATCTCCCGGTTCCAACGACCATTTTTGCGGATTTTTTCTAAACTTGAAACTATATTCTATATTTTATTGAAGATATGTATTTTTAATGATATGTTTTTTATAGACTAAGTTTGTCTTCTCTTATTTTCGGTTGAATATGGTGATCTCCAGGTTCCAACCGACATTTTTGATGATTTTTCTGAGCTATGGACTATTTTATACATTTTTAATAAGATATGGATCTTTATATCAAATGATAAGATTTTTATGCCCTAATTTTGCCTTCTCTTATTTTTCAGTTGAAGATGGCGATCTCCTATTTCAAACAAAATTTTTTTGTATTATTCTGACCTTAGGGCAATTTTCAAAATTTTCTGGAAGACTTGTATCTTTTTATTAAATTATATGATTTTTGGCCGAAGTTTGTCTTCTCTTATTTTTCAGTTGAAGATGGTGATATTTTTATTAAATGATATGATTTTTAGCTTTATTTTTGTCTTCTCTTATATTTTGGTTGAAGATGGCGATCTCCTGGTTCCAACGGACAGGTTTTGGATTTTTTTGAGCTCCGGGCTATTTGCACATTTTCTAGAAGATATGGATCGTTTATTAAATAATATTAGAGAAGGGAAAATTACGCCAAAAATATCTGTTGAAACCAGGAAATTGCCATCTTCAATTGAAATATAAGAGAAGACAAAATTCGTAACCAGTAAATCGCCATCTTCATCTATAAAAATGTTTGTTGTAACCGGGATATCGCCATCTTCAACTGATTAGATTTTTATATATCATTTTCTCAGCTTGGCACTATTTTCTACATTTTATGGAAGATATGGATCTTTTTATTGATTGATATGCTTTTTATAGCCTAAATGTTTCTTATTTTATTTTCTAGTTGAAGACGTGGATCTTTTTATTAAATGATATGATTTTTTGCTCTAATTTTGTCTTCTCTTATATTCTAGTTGAAGATGGAGATCTCACGGTTCCAACAGAAATTTTTGCAGATTTTTCTGAGCGTGGGGCTATTTTCTAGATTTTATTGAAGATATGTGTCATTTTATTAAATGATATGATATTTATGGCCTAATTTTGTCTTCTCTTATTTTTCAGTTGAAAATGGTCATCTCCTAGTTCCAGCAGATATTTTGGAAAATTTTTCTGAGCGCAAAGATCATTTATACATTTTCTGGAAGACATGTATCTTTTTGTTAAATGATATGATTTTTAGCTAATTTTGTCTTCTCTTATTTTTCAGTTGAAGATGGCGATCTCTTGGTTCCAACGTATATTTTTGCGTATTTTCGGTTAAAGATATGAATATTTATACTAAATGATATGATTTTTATAGCCTAAATTGTCTTCTCTTATTTTTCAGTTGAAGATGGCGATCTCTCGGTTCCAATGAAAATTTTTACAGTTTTTTCTCAGCTTGTGGATATTTTAATAATTTATTGAAGATATGGATCTTTTAATTAAATGATATGGTTTTTATAGACTAAGTTTGTCTTCTCTTATTTTTTAGTTGAAAATGGCAATCTCGCAGTTCGGACGGACATATTTGCGGATTTTTCTGACCTCGAGGCTATTTTCTACATTTTTGGAAGATATGTATCTTTTTATTAAATGATATGATTTGTTGGCCTAATTTCGTCTTCGCTTACTTTTCAGATGAAGATGGCGATCTCCCAGGTCCAACAGATATTTTTGCAGATTTTTTGGCTCCGGGCTATTTTCTACGTTTTCTGAATATATGGATCTTTAGATTAAATGATATGATTTTTATAGCCAAATTTTGTCTTCTCTTATTTTCAGTTGAAGATGACGATCACCTGACAGACATTTTTACTTTTTTCTGAGCTCAGTACTTTTTTTCACATTTTATTGAAGATATGGATCTTTTTATTAAATGATATGTTTTATAGCCTAATTTTGTCTTCTCTTATTTTTCAGTTGAACATAGCAATCTCCAGGTTCTAACAGAATTCTTTTCGGGTTTTTCTGAGCTTGTAACTATTTTTCTTCATTTTTGGGAAGTTATGGATCTTTTTATTAAATGATATGATTTGTTGACCTAAATTTGGCTTCTCCTATTATTTATTTGAAGATGGTGAACTCCCAGTTCCAACAGACATTTTTGTAAATTTTTCTGAGCTCGAATATTTGGAATACGCCTTATTATTTTAAAGTACTATTCACCCCCCCTCTAGTACTTGTGCAGTAGCTGGTAGGGCATTACAATATTTTCTACAGTATATTGAAGATATGGTTAATTTTATTATATGATATGATTTTTATAGACTTAGTTTGTCTTCTGTTATTTTTCAGTCGAAGATAGTGATATCTCGTTTCCAAGGGAATTTTTTGCAGATTTTTCTAATCTCTGGGCTATTTTCTAAATTTTTGCGTATTTTTTGAGTTCGGTGTTATTTTCTACATTTTATGGAAAACATTGAACTTTTTATTAAATAATTTGATTTTTATCGACTTCGTTTGTCTTCTCTTATTGTTTTCAATTGAAGATGGCGATCTCCATGTTTCAACGGACATTTTTGTAGTTTTTTTAGCTTGAGACTATTTTTCTACATTTTCTGGAAGATATGTCTCTTTTTATGAAATGATGTGACTTTTGGCCTAATTTTGTTTTCTCTTTTTTTACTTTGAAGATAGATATCTGCAGGTTTCAATGGACATTTGTGCAGATTGATTTTGAGATACGAGCTATTTCAATATTTTTTGTATAATATGAATCTTTATAGTAAATGATATGATTTTTAAAACCTAATTTAGTCATCTCTTATTTTTTCAGTTGAAGATGGAAATCTCTAGGTTCCAAGGGACATTTTTTACAGATTTTTCTAAGCTCGGGCCTATTTTTCTACATTTTCGAGAAGTTATGGATTTTTTTATTAAATGATATGATTTATTGGCCTCATTTTGTCTTCTTTTATTTTTCAGTTGGAGATATCGATCTCCCGTTTCTAACGGACATTTTGCGTATTATTCTGACCTCGGGATTATTTTCTAAAATTTCTGGAAGATATAGATCTTTTTATTAAATGATATGATTTTTGGCCAAATTTTGTCTTCTCTTATTTTTTAAGTTGAAGATGGTGATCTCCTCGTTCCAACGGACATTTTTGTAGATTTTTATTAGCTCGGTGCTATTTTCTATATTTTTATACATGATAAGATTTTTATAGGCTATGTTTTTCTTTTTTTTGGTTGAAGATGGTGATATCCCGGTTCCAATGGACATTTTTGCGGATTTTTCTTAACTTGAGGCTGTTTTTCTACATTTTCTGGAAGATATGGATCCTTTTATGGAATGATATGATTTTTTGGCCTATTTTTGTCTTCTCTATTTTTCAGTTGAAGATGACAATCTCTCGGTTCCAATAAATATTTTTGCAGATTTTTCTAAGCTCCCGGATATTTTCTACATTTGATGTAAGATACGAATCTTTATATTAAATGATATGATTTTTACAGCCTAATTTTGTCTTCTTTTATTTTTAGTAGAAGATGGTGATCTCCTGGTTCCAACGAAAATTTTTGCGGAATTTTTTGAGTTTGGTGCTATTTTCTACATATTATGGAAGAGATAAAACTTTTTATTAAATGATATTTGTTATGAATAGGCCCATGAGGCCCATTGGGTATCCAGCCCACTATTGAAAGCTATAAATATGAGGGTAGTGGGCTCTTAACCATCTACACCTATTTCCCTACTTTTCCCTTCACAACACGTTATCAGCACGATCACGCTCGTTGGAGGAGACGGCGGCTCGCGAGGAAGGAGATCCATCAATCGCTCAGATTCTAGAAGATCGTAATCTTCTCAACGGGGAGCGAAAAGGGCATCCTTCACCAACCGTCGACTAGATTCCCTTGTCGAATCTAGAGGTAAAAATCAAAACTTTTTAGATCTAAACTTGCTTTTCACGATTAGATCTGCATGTTTTAGGATCAAAAAGTTTAAAAAACGGTAAAAATCACATTTTTATTTAGATCCGCATGTCTAAAAACAATAAAAATCAGTTTTTTAGCGATCTAAATGCCTGAAAAATCCGTTTTTAACCCCGACCTTGATCCAAAACTCCGCTCGCCCGTAGGGCGAAACGGCGGCGCTTCACAAGCGCCGCCGGCGGCAAAAAAATGCCTCGGCCTGAAGCCGCGGCCTCAGGCCACGGCGGCCGCGGCCAACTGCCGCGGCCTCCGCGGCCGCGGCCCTGAGCCGCGGCCGCATGCCGCGGCCTGCAGGCCGCGGCTCGCCGCTGCGGTGGCCGCGGCCCGCAACCGCAGCCCGTCGCCACCACGACGGCCGTGCCTTGCGCGGCCAGCCGTTGCGGCGACACGCCGCGGGCCCCCCTAGGGTTTTTCGGAAACACTAACCCTAAACGGGCCAATTTTTCGGGGAGGCCCAATTAACCCTAATGGGTTGTTTTCATGGCCCAAAAGCCTGAAATTTAGCCCATTTACACAAACAATTTTTCTTTTTTTATTTTTGGCCCTAAAAGCCCAAAAATAATTAAAGAAACTTTATTAAAAGTGTTTAAAGCGGTAAAACAAAACATTAAAAAATATATGGATCAAAGGTAAAAAGTTTTTCAAAAACAATTTTAGCACGTCACACACTATTTAGATTATTTAATTAATCTTTACATGCCTGTGATATGATTATCTGCGTGGTTGTATGTTTTCAATATATTATCTGCGTGGATGTGCAATTAGGCTATGTTTTTAGGGATCAGCCAGGTTTCCGACACCTTTAATTTCCTGCAATTTTTTTTCTTTTGAGAGAAATTTGTAAGTGAGGATATAAATGTAAAAAGAAGACCGAAGGACACCAAAAAGGAGCTGAAGGCGTATGCACAAAGAAGATAGTGGCTTCTCTCTGAAGTTTCCGAGTTGTATTTTATTCTTTCATGCAATTTTTGATGTAACTTCGGACTGTATTTCTTTTTATTTCGGTGTCGGCTGGCTGATCCCCATAGTCCTAAGTTATTTTCTTTTTTCATTGCTTATACATTAATTGCGTGGATGTTAATTATTTTTCATACCATGTTTAATGTTACAATGAAACTGTCAAAAAGCATGCGTGAATGTTAATCTTTGTTAATTATTCACATTATGAAACCGTCAAAAAGCATGTATGTTAAATTTCCTTTAATAGATCCATGCTATGACAAATGATTAAAATACATGCGTGGATGTCTATTTTTACTCAGTTTTAATGATACATGCTGTTTTCATATATTGCTAGATCATTCAATGGCCAGACTTGCGAATGTCGACTTTTCGGTCCTGAAGGCCGATGGGTCAAACTACCTGAGTTGGCAGTTGGACCTGAAGTTCCATCTGCGCTCTCATGGTTTCAGTCTCACAACGACTGAGAAGGCAACAACAAGTACTGCCTCAGCCGACAAGGATGCTTCAAAAGAAGCACCTCATACAGAGGAAGTTTTCGATATATTAAAGGCGAAAGCCATTATATATATCAGGAAACATTTAGACTCGACCTTGAAGGACGTGTACCTTACTGTAGAGGATCCTTACGAGCTGTGGGACGCACTCGAGGAGAGGTACAGGCATCAGAGAGATGTCGTACTCCCCCGTGCGCAGTACGAGTGGACTCATCTCCGCATACAGGATTACAAATCCGTAGCGGAGTATAACTCAGCACTCTTCAGTATCACCTCACGCCTGAAGTTGTGTGGTGAAACGGTGACGGAGAAAATGTTGCTGGAAAAGACGTTCACGTCTTTCCACGAGAAGGACATGATCCTTATGCAACAATACCGTGAGAGGAAGTTCACGAAGTAGTCTGATCTGCTTTCATGCCTGCTTATGGCTGAACTGAACAGAGACCTGTTAGTTGTCACTCACAACCTGCACCCTCCTGGCTCCGCTCCATTGCCACCTCCTGTAGAGGCACACTTCCAGTCTTCCTAGAAGAAGAAGATGGACAAAAAGGCAAAATTCCAGAAATGGAAAGAACAAAAGCAGCGGAAGAAGGCCACTCCCCCAGCTCCTCCTCAGAACCAGAAGTTTGCGGAAAAGAAGCAAAAGAGGATGTCCAACAAAGGTGGCACTCCCAAGAAAGACTGGGAGGATACGTGCTCCAAATGCGGAATGACGGGCCACTGGTCCAGAATCTACCGCACCCCGAAACACCTCCAGGACCTCTACCAGGCAAGCCACAAGCCTCGAGCAGAGACAAACCTGATTGAGAGTGCAGCGTTGCCAGAGACCTCATGGACTCCTGAAGACTTCATGGGAGATGACACTTTCTAGTTTTGGACCACTTCTATGTACTAGCAATGTATCTTCTTTTCATGCATCGTATCTAGTTTTTATTCCATGTCAAACAATATTTTGAGCATTTTTTATGAAAGTAGACCTTTTCTTTTCATATTATTTACTGCTTGAATGTCTTTCTTTATATAGATATGGAATTAATCTACCTAGTGGACAGTGCATCGACGCACTCGATCCTTCAAAACATAGACTACTTCACGAGCATAAGTAGCTATTCTGGTCCACTGAGAACAATCTCAGGACCAGCTAACATAATCGAAGGATCTGGTGAAGCAATCATATTACTCCCCGGTAACACACAAATCACACTTAAAAATGCGTTATACTCCCCTAAATCTATCCGAAACCTCCTAAGCTTTAAAGATATCCGTTTAAACGGATATCACTTAGAGCCGGTCGAGGAAGATAAAAGGGAATACTTGCTTGTAACGTCTCTTACAAATGGTTCAAAAACCATTGTGGAACGTTTCAAGGGACTCCCCTCGGGACTCTACCAAACAAGTATACAAACTCCAGAAACATCCATGGCGGAGCACCTGCAGTGCCCCCAAACACCAGAATTCCAAATCTGGCACAGTAGACTGGGACACCCTGGATCTGTTATGATGTACCGCATCATAAAAAGCTCCAGGGGTATAGACTTGAAGAACCTGAAGATTCTTCAAAAAGGCAAATTCCCATGTCCACCCTGTTACAAGGGTAAACTGATTACAAGACCCTCTCCACTGAAAGTGGACGTGGAGTCTCCAAGCTTTTTGGAAAGAATCCACGGAGACATTTGTGGACCGATACACCCATCAAGTGGTCCGTTCAGGTACTTTATGGTCCTGATAGACGCATCTACTAAGTGGTCACATGTGTGTCTACTGTCCACCTGTAACCTAGCACCATCTAAGCTTTTAGCTCAGATAATCAAGTTACGGGCCCACTTCCCCGACTACCAGATAAAGAAACTTCGTCTAGACAATGCAGGAAAGTTTACGTCACAAGTCTTTCTAGACTATTGCCAAGCTCAGGGAATTGAAGTCGAACATCCTGTAGCACATGTTCACACCCAAAATGGGTTAGCAGAATCCTAATTAAGAGACTGCAATGGATTGCTCGTCCATTATTACTTCAATCCCAGATGCCAGTGAATGCGTGGGGTCATGCAATTTTGCATGCTGCATCTTTAATAAAATTAAGACCTTCTAGAGGTCAGTCATCTTCTCCAATGCAACTAGCACTTGGAGCCCCACCAATTGTCTCACACTTGAGAATATTTGGTTATGCAGTATACGTCCCCATAGCACAACCACAAAGGACAAAGATGGGTCCACAACGTTGCCTAGGCATTTATGTTGGGTTTGACACCCCCTCCATAATTAGATTCCTAGAACCCCTTACGGGAGACGTTTTCAAGGCACGTCTAGAAGATTGTGAATTCGATGAAACATCGTTTCCAAGACTAGGCTCACAGACAAAGAAGCCCGAAGCTTCAGAATGTATCACTTGGGATACAAAGACATTATGTCACTTTGATCCGCCCACAAGCCAGTGTGAGGAGGAGGTCCTGAAGATTCTCCACATCCAAAACAATGTCCATCTCTTGCCGGACAAATTTACTAACAACCAGAAGATTGTCAAATCACACGTCCCTGCTGCTAACACTCCAGCTAGGATTGACATACCGCAAAATGGATGCAATCCACCTGCAGCAGAAATGGTTGGACCTCTCAAAAAGAGAGGGCGACCACCGGGATCCAAGGACGAAGTCCCTCGAAAGAGTAGGACCCTTGGCAATGGTAAATAAATACCACCAATGATGCTCCTATAAGCCCTGCTACCCCATCTCTCCCAAACTCTCATGAAGAGGAAAAACCGGGAGACAATGAAGTTTCGATACACTATGTACGAACTGGGGAGTATTGGGACAGAAAGAGCACAACCATAGATGACACATTTGCGTGTAATATTGCCATCAACGTCGCTTACTGCGATGATGATATTGAACCACGCTCTCTGACAAAATGTCAAAGCAGAGATGATTGGCCAAAGTGGAAAGCGGCAATAGGAGTGGAGTTGGATTCACTCACCAAACGCAAGGTCTCAGACCCATAGTCCAGACACCAAAAGGTGTAAAACATGTGGGTTATAAATGGGTATTTGTTAGAAACCGAAATGAACAGAATGAGATCGTTCGCTACAAAGCAAGGCTTGTAGCGCAGGGTTTTACCCAACGTCCAGGGGTGGATTTTGAAGCCACATACTCCTCGGTCATGGACGCGATCACCTTCCGATTCCTCATTGGCTTAACAGCCCAAGAGGGTTTAGATATGCAACTCATGGACGTGGTTACTACATACCTATATGGCAATCTAGACCGAGACATCTATATGAGATTGCCTGACGGTTATTCTTTGCCTGCAGCACTAAAAGAGAGAGAACGTGACATCTACTCAGTGAAACTGCAAAGATCATTATATGGTCTAAAACAATCTGGAAGGATGTGGTATAACAGACTGAGCGATTTCCTTGCAAAACAAGGATTCGCAAATGACCCAGTCTGTCCTTGCATATTTATAAGAGCAAAGGCAACATGATTTGTAATCATAGCCGTCTATGTAGACGACTTGAACCTCATCGGATCTCCTGAAGAGATCGCAGAGATTTCTAGAAGCTTGACAGAAACCTTCGAGATGAAAGACCTTGGAAAGTCAAAATTCTGTTTAGGTGTTCAAATAGAGCATCTTAACGATGGGATCCTGTTACATCAGTCAACTTACACATCGAACTTATTGAAAAAGTTTCAGATGGATAAGTGCCACCCCCTCAGCACTCCAATGGTCGTCAGATCATTGGATGTACATAAAGACCCCTTCCGGCCGCTGGAAGAGGGGGAGGAAGTACTAGGCCCCAAAGTGCCTTATCTAAGTGCTATCGGTGCACTCCTTTACCAGGCTAACTGCACTCGCCCTGACATAGCATTTGCAGTCAACTTACTAGCCAGATATAGTGCTAGATTTCGAATAAGTGTTTACAGAATCTTCTTCTCACCTACACAGCAGCACTGGGCCGGAGTTAAGCATCTTCAGCGCTACCTCCAAGGGTCCATAGACTTAGGTCTATTCTACAGGTAAGGGGCATCAACTAGTTTAGTTGGTTATGCTGATGCAGGATACATGTCCGATCCGCATACATTGAAGGCTTAGACAGGATACATGTTTACTTATGGCGGCACAGCCATATCTTGGAGATCTGTAAAGCAGACCATGATGACCGTCTCATCCACTCACTCAGAGCTCCTAGCGATCCACGAAGCAAGCAAGGAGAGTTTTTGGCTACGCTCTGTGATCCAGCACATCCTCACCTCCACCGGCCTGATGACCGGTATTCTTGCGCCTACTCCACTTCATGAAGACAATGCAGCATGTATAGCCCAGCTACAGGACGGCTACATAAAAGGCGACAAGACGAAGCATATCTCCCCCAAGTTCTTCTGGACGCATGACCTTCAGAAGCAGAAGCAGATTGAGGTACAGAAGATCCAATCATGTAATAACTTGGCGGATTTGCTTACCAAATCCCTGCATACTAGTATCTTTGAGAAACTTGTATATGGGATTGGGATGAGGAGAGTGGGTAAATGTAAACTGGGTCAGGATGAGAGGACTATGAACTCATAGATACATAGAAAACTGATGTATAGATTCATAGGAAATCTGCAAGCCTGAAGCTTGGTCAGATGAGTGGGAGTCAACCGCAGAGCTGTACTCTTTTCCCTTGGCTACTGGTTTTTTCCCACAGGGTTTTCCGTAGTCAAGGTTTTGACGAGGCAACCTCGTTGACTCAGGATCCTGAAGTATCCACCCCTAGACACATCCCTAAAACAGGGGAAGTTATGGATTAACTGTTCTTTATTTAACAAGGCAGTTATCCTAACTCGGATCCTGAAGAATCCACCTCTTATTCAATGTTGGTTGGATAAGGGGAAGTGTTATGAATAGGCCCATGAGGCCCATTGGGTATCCAGCCCACTATTGAAAGCTATAAATATGAGGGTAGGGGGCTCTTAACCCTCTACACCTATTTCCCTACTTTTCCCTTCACAACAATATTATTTTTATAGTCTACATTTGTCTTCTCTTATTTTTTCAGTTGAAGATGGCCTCTCTTGGCTCCAATGGAAATTTTTGTGGATTTTTTTGAGCTCCAGGCTATTTTCTACATGTTCTGGAAGATATGAATCTTTATTTTAAATGATATGATTTTTATAGTCTTATTTTGTATTCTATTATTTTTCAGTTGAAGATAGCGATCTTTCGGTTCCAACAGACATTTTTGCGTACTGATCTGACCTCGTGGCTATTTTCAAAATTTTCTGGAATATATGTATCTTTTTATTAAATGATATGATTTTTTCCCTAATTAAAGATAATGATCTTCCGATGGAAATTTTTGCGGATTTTTCTGAGCTCCGGGCTATTTTTTACATTTTATTGAAGATGTGGATCTTTTTATAAATGATATGATTTTTGTAGCATACTTTTGTCTTCTCGTATTTTTTAGTTGAACATGGCGATCTTTTTATTAAATGATATGATTTTAAACCCAATTTTGTCTTCTCTTATATTCCAGATGAAGATGACTATCTACTGGTTCCAACTGACATTTTTGTGGATTTTTCTAATCTCCGAGGTATTTTCAACATTTTTGGAAGATATGTATCATTTTGGTAAATGATATGATATTTGGCCTATTTTCTTCATTTTCTCGAAGATATGGATATTTTTACTAAATAAAATGTTTTTTTGGCCTAATTTCATATTTTTTTTCTTTGCAGTTGCGATCTGCCGGTTTCAACGGACGTTTTTACCGGATTTTTTTGAGCTCTGAGCTATTTTCTACATTTTCTGTTAGATATGAATATTTATATTAAATCTTATTATTTTTTAAGCCTAATTTTGTCTTCTCTATATTTCAGTTGAAAATGGCGATCTCCTAATTCCAACAAATATTTTTAGGAATTTTTCTGAGCTCGGGTCTATTTTCTACATTTTATTAGAGACATTGATCCTTTTATTAAATGATATGATTATTATAAGCTAATTTTGTCTTCTCTTATTTTTCCGTTGAAGATGACGATCTCCCGGTTCCAAAAAACGTTTTATACATCTTTTTATTAAATGATATGATTTTTATCGACTAAATTTTTCTTATCATATTTTTCAGTCGAAATTGGTGATTTTCCCGTTCCAACTGACATTTTTGCGAATTTTGCTGACCGCGAGACTATTTTCTACTTTTTTTTGAAAGACATGGTTCTTTTTATTAAATGATATGATTTTTGGCATAATTTTGTCTTCTCTTATTTTTCAGTTGAAGATAGCGATCTCCCTATTCCAACGGACATTTTGGCAGATTTTTTTGAGATCAGAGCTATTTTCTACATTTTATATAAGAAATGGATCTTTTTATTAAATGATATGATTTTTATAGCATAAGTTTGTCTTCTCTTATTTTTGTAGTGCCCTGTGAAGCTACTACACATGTACTAGAGGGGGGTGAATAGTACTTTAAAATAATCAAGATAGTTATTCCTAATTATTGTGCAAGAAACAAACGACAATGCGGAATAAACAACAATCAACAAGAGATAGTCAAACGCAAACAAAACATGTAACGGGTTCGGATCCACCCAAGTCTCCCCGACTTGTTCCCGGTGATCCTACGTCCCAACTACCCAGATCCCCTCCGGATACTTGAGTTAGAAACCCCAACTCAAGATTTAGCACTATGAAATTCTTGTGAAAAACCTTCACAAGACCAAATCATACAAATGACATGTGACTCCCACAAACCGGGATCACACCCTTCTTTCACAACCGAGAGAACAAATCAAATAACAATTGAAATGAAATATAAAACACTTGCCACAAAATCCTATGCCTTGAGTATAACTTACCAAATTAGGGCAAAGATGGATTTTGGGGAAGAAGATGTCACCAAACCCTAGCTCCTTGAAGATGACCAGTAGTGGAGGCCTAGGATGGAGTATGGTGACTAGAATAAAGCTCTTGGCTTGAGAAGCTCACAGTGGAGAGAATCTCTCTTGAGGAATTTGGCTCAAAGAGTGAAGGGAGAGATTCTTGTGAGGGAGAGAGAGCTAGAAATTAGCTTGAGAAAACTCTTCTCTTAGGTCTGAAAATACTTGGATAATGGACCTCTAACCCCTCTTCAAACGAATCAGGATTCTATTTAAAGGGGCAAGAGAAATCGAGTTTGAAAGAATCCCAACGGCTCTATTCTGAAGCAGACTAGTCGGTCTAAGAAGGATCACTGACCGACTAGTTCATCAACTAGTCGGTCGGTGATTCAACATGGACCGACTAACAGCTCGACAGCCAAAAGAGTGATTTCCAGGCAACATGAACTAGTCGGTCTAAGAAGACTTGCCAACCGACTAGTTTGCCAACTAGTCGGTCGGTGAGTGTTCTTTGATCGACTAAGGGTGAAATGCACGTAGCTGAATATAAGTTACACTAGTCGGTCTAAGAACAAATGCTGACCGACTAGTTTCACAACTAGTCGGTCTATGAATGTTCTTGGACCGACTAACTGTAAGCAGTAACTCAGGCTGTATAGAGGCAAGCTCAACTAGTCGGTCTGAGAAGGATTCCTGTGGAATAACAGACTGAGCGATTTCCTTGCAAAACAAGGATTCGCAAACGACCCAGTCTGTCCTTGCATCTTTATCTCAAGGCTTAACATTCTAATCTATGAAGCTAGAAGACAATAAATAATACATGCCGAACCGTCTTCGAAGCTTCAATCTTCATTCTTCTTGACTTCAATATTCTCCTAGAGCTTCAACGAAGCTTCAGGTACACGATCATGCATATTGAGAAGTCTTGAGACGTCGCTTTTGATATACGTATTCTTTTGGCGACGATCTCCATAAATGTGCTCACAAACAGTTAGATCACAATATTTATGTTTGCTCATCATCCAAAACCAAATCCGGGGAATCAATACTCAACATTCTCCCCCTTTTTGGTGATGACAAACCAACATAAATAATAATCAATAATAATGATTCAAAAGGAAATTTACTTACTCCCCCTGCATTGATGACACGTTAGTTCTGTCATGCCCCGCTTCCCAAAAATGGAGGCGAGACGTGAAAAGGTCCGCACGAGAGTAGAGCTGTAAAGCCCCAAACCCGATAAGCGTCAATAAAACATAAGCAGGTCCCTGTAACCACAAACGGAACAACAATAATAACGCAAGGAGAGGCAGAAATAAAATCTCACATCTCAGAATTGTCCAACATTAAAATTAAGTTCAACATCCAGAAAAGCCACCAGGCTAAAAGAAAGAGTCTAAAGGCCCAGAACAAGGCCAAACAAAGACAAACATAAACAGAGTATTGGTGCCATGCACCGACAACAAAACAGTCTAAACAACAACACAAACAGTCTCTACGACTGATCGCCCGTGTCCACGAAGTCCTCGTCAAACACAGGCTCGGGCTCGGCGTCTGCAAACACCTCGTCCTCCACAACGAACTCAGGCTCAGGATCTAACATGTGTCACTCAAAAGAGTAAAGGGGCACATGTCAGCAAGTCTAAAAGACTTGGACAAGGAAACTGAAAAGGAAGGCAAACTAACAACCTAGCAGTTTTAGTATGCATGACATGGCAGTTATGGTATGAGTGCACAAGTAAGACATGGTGAAACAATAAGTGCAAGAGAACAATTATCAGGGCATGTCAGGAGTGGCCAAGCTACTAACAATCTCAATCTTTTCACTAGTCACGTTTTCATGTCATTTGTAGATGTTTACGCCTTACAACTGAACTGTTTGACATTCATACTGAATGGCCGCTTAACACTACCCCAGAACCCAGAGTTTACGCCTTACAACTGCAGTTGCTGATCGGGCAGACTCCCAGTTGAATGGCCGCTTAACTCTTACCCCAAAACCCACGTGTAAACGAGCCAGGGTCCCTGTACACGATGCTCAGTAAATGAGCCAGGGTTGCCCTGCACAAGAGCTCGTTTCCTGGATCACAAACTAGAAGCGTATTTCATTTGGCATAGGGGTGCACCTAGCCTCAATCATTTCACAAGGTGTAGCGGAGCTACGCAATCACGGGAACACTTAAAGAATGCAATGACATGACAATTAATTCGCGTACCGTTAATGGAAATTAAACATGACATGGTAGTTGTACAACATGATAAATGTCGGATCTAGCTTCGTTGTCAAGCTAGTTCCTAAAATTGCGCCTAGGCGAGTATCATTTCGTCGCCTAGTCTCTTTTACGCCTACAACAAGCAAATGGCCTAAGACATGGCCTAAAACCCTAAGTGGCAAGTTTCACTTGCCTAGCACCGAGGATGACGATCAACGAGGCCGTCACACAAATGCTAACTACGGAGATGAGATCGCTGCCATGGCAAAACAATATTAGAACAACATCCAACCTAGTTTTTATTAGGGTTTTACAAAAACACAAATGGGTTAAGAGAACCTTATAGGATCGAGTTATTACCGAATCGTTAGCGGAAGAATGATGCCGAGCAAGCACGGCGACGGAAGAAACGATCCGGGAAACTAGGGTTCAGATCTGGAAATGGGGAGAAAATCTGGAGAAATGGGGTTTTGGGGATTTTTGGGGGTTTTCCGGCGACCTAGAGGTGGTGGCCGGCCTAAATGTAGAGGGGGAGAGGCTCTTGATGAAGGAGGAATGGCTAGGGGAAGGTTGGGGAAGATCAGAGGTCAAGGGGGAAGGAAAGAGGCCAGGAGAAGAGAAAGAAATAAAAGAAACGAAGTGGGTTTTAAATAGAAAACGACCTGGCGGCTGCCCAGAAATTAGGGTTTCTGTGGTCATTAGTCGGTCAAAGAAGAGTGGCTGACCGACTAGTTTGCAACCTAGTCGATCGGTGGTTGTTCTTGGACCGACTAACGATAAACAGTAACTCAGGTAAAATGTATCAAAGGAACTAGTCGGTCTGAGAGCAAGTTCTGACCGACTAGTTTCACATCTAGTCGGTTGGTGGTTGTTCTTAGACCGACTAAAAATAAACAGTAACTCCTGTACAATTGATTCAATGAACTAGTCGGTTCCAGTAGAGTTCCTGACCGACTAGATCTCAATCTAGTCGGTTGGTCCCCCTTCTTGAACCAACTAAAGTGCACTAAAAGTGCCGAATCGAAACGCGAAGCTTCGGGAAGATTCCTACGGCTTCTAGGATCACTCTAACTCTAAAATATGAGATTTTTGAAGTTCGTCATGAGTGACTTACTCCAAAACTCGACGATCTAAGGAAGAAGCTAGAAAATCACGACGAAACGATCGAAATGAAAGCTACGGAGACGAAAACCACACATGAGGAGAAAATCCACCAAAACATATATATATATATATAATATAGATAATCCAAATACATGAAAACCAGTCGTTACATCCTCTCCAACTTAAGAAAAATTCCGTCCTCGGAATTTCCCAACACTCACGTGTCCGGAAACAAAAGTGGAAAATGCTCTCGCATCTCATCCTCATTCTCCCAAGTAGACTCTCTTGGCGAGCCGTGTCGCCACATCACCCTCACAAGATTGATAACCTTGTTCCGAAGTGACTTCTGACGCCTGTCCAGAATCTGCACTGGCTGCTGGTCATACGTCATATCAGGGCGAACAGTAATCTCCAAGAAATCCACAGCATGAGATGGATCGCTAATGTATCGACGAAGCTGCGACACATGGAAAACATTGTGAACTCCTTCCAAAGATGGCGGCAAGGCTAAGCGGTAAGCTACCTCGCCAACTCTCTCCAGAATGTCAAACGGTCCAATGTATCGCGGGCTCAACTTCCCTCGCTTCCCAAAGCGAATCACACCACGATTCGGGGAAATCTTCAAGAACACATGGTCGCCCGGCTGAAACTCCAAAGGACGACGTTTAGCATCCGCCCAATGCTTAAAACGGTCATGAGCAATCCTCAACCTCTCCCAAATGTTCCTGACAACATCCACGGCCTCCACAATCATCTCAGGTCCCAACAACTCCCGATCACCAACGTCATCCCAACTCAATGGCGATCGACATTTCCTCCCATACAGCGCGGCAAAAGGCGCCATGCCAATACTCGCCTGGAAGCTGTTGTTGTAGGAAAACTCTACCAGATGTAGATGGTCCTCCCACGAACCCTTGAAATCCAACATGCACGCCCTCAGCATGTCCTCTAAGATCTGAATCGTCATCTCGGACTGGCCATCCGTCTGCGGATGGTACACCGTGCTGAAACTCAGACGCGTACGCAAACTCTTCTGTAAACTCTGCCAGAACTGAGATGTGAACCTCGTGTCTCTGTCCGACACGATACTCACGGGGACTCCGTGAAGTCGTACGATCTCCTGCATGATTCACGTTACATCACTATCTAAACTAGGAAAAGGAAATAAAACGGAGAGCAAAAGAATTTACCTCCATATATCTCCTCGCTAGCGCCTCAGTGGACTGTCCTACTCCGAATGGAATAAAGTGCGCGGATTTGGTCAATCGATCTACGATCACCCAAATCGTGTCATTCTGCTTCGGACTCCGAGGTAGTCCAGTCACGAAATCCATAGTGATGTGTTGCCATTTCCACTCTGGAATCGGAAGCGGTTGTAGCAACACTGCCGTTCGCTGATGTTCCGCCTTCACTTACTGGCAAACCAAGCACTTGGCTACACTCCGAGCCACGCTCCTCTTCATGCCATGCCACCAATAGTTCAGACGAAGATCCTTGTACATCTTGGTCCCACCAGGATGCACAGAATACGGCGAACTGTGTGCCTCCACCATCAACTCCTCTTTAATATCCCCAGCTGGCACACACAACCTGGCTCCAAACCTCAGCGAGCCATCCTCATG